>JAHBMJ010000585.1:0-44683 GCA_018398765.1 Chromera velia | reverse complement strand
TATCCGATCAGAGATAAAGAATTTCTTTTCTGCGTGTTTGCGGTCAAATCGTGGAGGCCGTACGTTAGTCACACAACTAAGGTGTGGTCAGATTATGAGTCTCTTAAATATATGAATGTGTCTGCTGAGCGCACCTTAATGTCTCCACGTATACACAGATTTGTCAGCATGTTCGACGAGATCGGCATCACTCCAAGGTACGTGCCCGGTGCTCGGAATCGCATGGCAGATGCGCTGAGCAGGTGCTCTGGGGTGAACGCTGAGAAAGAAGAAAAAGATAAAGAGAGAAAAGAAGTGTGTTAATTGTTGCAAATGGAATCAAGAGTGCAGCTGGATAAGGAATTACTGGAAAGAATAAGGAAAGGATATGAAGAAGAGAAATTCTGGATGGAGGTGAAGGAAGTGCTTGAAGCAAGGCTCCAAATTGAAGACCCTGACAAAGACCCTGAGAAAGAGGTGCCTGGTCCTCGACATTTGCGGCTGATTCTTCCGAGGTTTCAGATAGAAGACGGACTGCTCTATTTCAATGACAGACTGGCCGTTCCAACAGAGAGACTACAAAGAAACCTCATCTATAAACATCATGATACGGCCGCAGGGGGGCATTTGGGGGCAGAGAAAACATATTTAAAACTGGCGGGGAGTTTCTATTGGCCACATATATATGCATCGGTTGTTCAGTACGTCAGAAAGTGTGATGCCTATCAAAGAGCAAAGAGGCCGACTGAGAAGCAGTATGGATTGCTCCAACCTCTGTCTATTCCTGAATTTTCTTTTCAGTCTATTTCTCTTGATTTTGTATTTGGACTCCCGAGGGTGGTGTTTAAAGGAGAAGAGGTAGATGAAATCCTCTTTGTGGTTGATCGCCTCTCCAAAACCCCTTTCTTTGCTGCAGTCTCACAAGAGATTACAGTAGAAGGGACAGCCGAGGTGGTCTTTGAGAGGATTGTCTGCGAGCATGGGATGCCCCAATCAGTGGTCAGTGACCGTGATCCTCGTTTTCTCTCTGCATTTTGGAAGGAACTCGCTCGGCTGTGGGGCACAAAATTGAATATGAGCACAAGAGGACACCCACAGTCAGATGGACAGACAGAGAGAGACAACCAGACCATCGAACAGATGTTGCGTTGTTTCGTGAACGAGCATCAAACGGACTGGCCGAAGTGGTTGTGTTCTTGTCAGTTTGCGTATCGTGATTCGGTGTATCCAGCCACAGGCATGTCTGCTTTTCGTTTTCTATACGGACGTGACCCGATTCGCCTGCCTTCTGTCTCTGTGCGTTCTAAGTCATTCTGTCCGCCAGCAGCAGACTTTGCAGATCGCAGAGAGGCAGAAATCATGAGAGCAAAGGAGAGACTTGAGCAAGCAAGAGAACGAGCAGCTCGACAAGTAGATCCACATAGACAAGAGGTTTCATTTGCTCCAGGGGATTTTTTACTTGTACGCAATACATATTTTAAGGGAAGCAGAAAGCTAAGCGGGAAGCTTGAGCCTGTATTTTATGGACCATTCGAGGTAGAGAGAAAGGTGGGGAGCAACGCGTATGAGCTCATATTCCCTACAGGAATGAAGGGGCACAATGTGATTAATGTATCATATCTGAAGAAGTATAAGAGAAGGAAGGCGTCAGATTTCCTCCTAGACTAAGAACGTAATCTAGTTGGAGACTTATCATACCTTACCTCCTTAAGTCTGTCAGTCAAAGTTCACTTTTAAGGACTCCATTCAAGCGATACAGATGGACAAAGACTGTACGGCATGCTTTTATTTATTTCTGTATTGTAAGTCTATTATTTGTTTCTCTGTATTGTCAGTCTGTCACTTAATTCTCTTAGTGCACTTAATTAATGCCGGCGGGGCTTAGTATTGCGAAGTTAGTTTCCCAGTCCCAGTTCTAGCAAGTTTGGCGGGTGATCAAATCGCCGTACAAGCCACAACGTAACGTGCCTTCTCCCCCCTCCATGGCCTGTGTGCCTCACTCAGGCCGAAGCATGGAAATTGGCAATCGCTTGTTTTGCATTCTTTAATGACGACAGGGGCTCCCATGATGCGTCTTCTAATGGGTATCCCCTCCAGAGAACCTTGTACTGCTTGGCCTTGCCCCTCCCTCGGACTGCAAGGATTTTCTCGACTTCATACTCCTCCTCAGCCCAAGCGGGCATGCGGACAGATGGGGGGCGAGTCTCCCCACTCGGCTGACGGTAAGGCTTGCACAACGATGTGTGAATGATAGGGTGTTTCCTGCTCCCAGCAGGCAAAACAACCTCCAGATTGTCTCGAGGTAGAACGGTCTCAACTTCGAACGGACCAAACCAAACTGAATCAAGCTTCCTGGCATATTCCTCCCCCTTCTCCACAGGACGTGGCCACCACGTGCGGTGCACCAGGACGTAATCTCCTACTTGGATGTTTTCGGCGGGACGCCGACGGCGATTGGCGTTTCGGGTCATGACTTGTTGGGCTGAGCGGAGTGAATCTCTCGCTGCAGCGATCATCTGGTTGTGCTCCTCCAGAAATTCCTTTGCGTCGAAAGAAGGTTCGACTGAGATTAGGAGATTGAGAGCAGGAGGGATAAGCGGGGACTTCCCACCATCGAGAGCGAGGGGCGCAAAACCAGTCCCCTCATGGACAGAGGAGTTGTATGCAAACTCCACATCACATAGAAATTCAGACCACCGGGAGTGCTTCGTGTCTACCAGACACCGCAAAGCCTCCTCGAGGGTGCGATTCATTCTTTCTGCGGCACCCGCTATGTCATGATGCGATGCAGTCGCGAAATCGACTTCTGAGCCGCTGGAGGCATGGAGGGTCTGCCAAAAACGGGCGACAAAACGGGGGTCACGGTCGCAGACGATATGACGCTGAAAGCCCTTCTTACACGAAACGTGCTGGCGGTAGATCCGCGCGGTCTCCTCTGCTCCTGCTGTGCTGTGAGTGGGAATTAAGATGACTGCTTTAATGAGCCAGCAAAGCACCACAAGAATCGCATCAAACCCCTCATCACCGGAAGGCGGCAAGTCAGTAAGGCGGTCAATGCAAGTCGACTCCCAAGGGCGTGAAGGGATAGGGAGGGGCTGCAGAAGCCCGGGGCGGGCCGCAGTGGGACCCTTGCTTCTCTGACACCGAATCGGATCATACGCGCGAACAAAAGAAGCGATTGACCTCCACATCTTGGGCCAGTAGTACAATGACGCCACCTTCCGATAGGTCTTCCCCGTCCCAAAGTGAGCAGCGTGCGGAGGGGAGTGCACCCCAGCCATTACAGTCCCCTGCTGAGATCTAGGGACACAGAGACGATTCCCCTCAAAATACAGGAGACCGGCACGAAGCGACATGCCTTGTAAACGAAGGGCAAAATCAGGGGTGGGGGCGGGTGGGTACTGCTGTGATAGATGCTGAAGGACAGGGTGGAAGAAGGGATCGGCTGAGTATTCCCTCCTGCAGGCATCAAGGAATGCCTGTGACTGTGTGGCGGAGACCGTCAAACTCTGCAACTCCATCCCTACCCGAGACTGCTGCCCATCTCCCTCCCTAACTGGAGTTTGGCTCTCCTCAATCTCAGGAACCAAATCGGGCAGATCAGCGTACTCTGCCCCCAAAGAGCCAACGGGTTGGACAGACACCGGGACAGCCTCTGGCAGGGGCCTGGGACGTACAGGCAGACACTGAGCGCGACCCATGCGAGAAACCTCGGCGGAAGACGGCATGAGCTGCTGTGCGGCAGGAGGGTTTCGGGAAAGGGCGTCTGCCACCGTGTTTGCTCTCCCTGGGATGTACTTTGGAGTGATGCCAAGCTCTTGCATGAACTCAATCCAGCGTCGGACTCGCAGGGAGCAAAATTCGAACGATCGGTGGCTGAAATTTGTGAGGCTCTGGTGATTGGTCCATATTTCGGAGTCTGAAGACAGGAAGTGTCTCCACACCTTTGCGAAATGCACAATCGCTAGAAATTCCAACTCTCGGACGGGGTACTTGGCTTCCGTAGATGTCAGACGGCGGGAGCCGAAAGCAAGGGGGCGGTACCTCCCGGTTGCACAGTCCTTTTGGAGGGCGACAGCCCCAATGGCTCCTGCAGACTGCGATACGTCGGGCACGAGAATGACTGGCTTGCTGGGATCGGGGAGGGCAAGGGTGGCATGCTCCTGTACTGCCTTCTTCAGCTCAGCAAACGCACGCGACTGTGCAGTCTTCCATTCGAAAGGGACGTTTCCTTGGAGGAGGAATGTGAGAGGCCCCGCAAGAAAAGAGAACCTCGGGACAAACCGGCGGAACTAATTGGCCAGTCCCAGAAACTGGCGCAGGGAAGTGCGGTCTGTGAGTTGTGCGAACTCAGTGAGCCCTTGCATTTTCTCATGGCTCGGTCTGACTCCCTTCTCATCAACCACCAACCCCAAAAATTTTGCCTCTGTCCGAAGCCATGCACACTTAGAGACCTTAACGTAGAGCTGGTGTTCCCTCAAAAGGGAAAGGACTTGGTTGATATGCTCGATATGCTCCTCCGGAGTGCGGCTGAAAACAAGAACATCATCAATAAACACAACAACACACTTGTCAAGGAGTGGTCTGAGCATATCCATGATGAGACGCATGCTGATGGAAGGTGCATTACATAAGCCAAACGGCATTACCAGCCATTCAAAACTGCCGTACCTTGTGACGAATGCCGTCTTCTCCTCGTCTCCCTCCCTGATCCTTGTCTGATGGAAGTATTGCCGTAAGTCCAGAGACGAGAAAAATTTCGCGCCATGGAGGCGACTCAGCAGCTCCTCTGGGTGAGGAATGGGGAATTTGTCGTGGACTGTGATCTTGTTGAGTCCCGTGAAGTCGATGCACATCCGTTACGTCCCGTCTGCCTTCTGCACAAACAAGACTGGCGCAGCGTATAGACTTGTTAAAGGGCGGATGTGCTCTTTCTCTAGGTATGAGTCCAACTGCTGTCTCAGTTCGTCAAGCTGACCGTATAACAGTCGGTAGGGTGCCCTCGCAGGAGGAGAGTGCCCTGCCTCGAGCTTGATCTCACACTCAATCTTTCGGTGGGGCGGGAGACCCGGGAGCTCGTCTGGGAATCGATCAAAATGTTTCTCGAGAACCGGTCGGACGCTGGGTGGGACTTCTTTGCTCTGGAGGTGCTTTCGGAATCCCGTGTAGGTCGAAGAATTGATGGGATGGTCAGGAGGGAAAGATGAAAGGGGCGGTGGGTCTCCGGGCTTACCAGCAGACTGCAGGGAATACACCCCCAACGTACCACTCACCCCCCCCTTCCGCACTGCTTCGAGGCGGAATAGATGCACACGGGAACTGGGTCTCTTCATCAGCCGACGGAGCTCTCTCTGGCTAAAGAAGTCCTCCCCCTCCCCCTCCGCCGGGTACTCCTCGCTGTCAAGCAGGAGCAAGTCTCTCCCAGTCGGCGACTCACACGCGGGGATCGTGAGGGCCTTCTCACGGTAATGTGGGATAGGAATATACTCCTCACAGAAGGGTATCCCCAACACAACATCGTAATCATCGTCCAGATCGACTACTGTGAGATCCAGAGGCGCGCTGAAGCCCTGGATGCAGAGAGGGGAAGGCCTTTGACCTCCTGGGAAATCGGAAGTTGCGGTCCCCCATTCAACCCACCCTTGCATGCGGTCGGTTCATCGAGATCCCAGAGAGTGAAGCGGTTTGACTCGGCAATGGAATGGGCAAGGAAGTTCAAATCTGCCCCAGGATCGTACAGACAGCGAACAGGGACCCCTGCCAACCGACCGTGGAAGCGGATGAGCTTCCCCAGTACGCGGGAGGTCTTCATGGAGTAGTATCTGCGAGACGGGTAGCCGTTCCGCATGCTTGCATTCTGATTCTGCTGTTGCGAGCCCCACAACCCCGGCGGGAAGTCAGTGACTGGGCGTGCGGCAGGCTGCCACATCTGCTGGTGCTGCATGGGCGAAGGTGCGAGGCCTGAGGGCACCACCGGACCCTGAGGTTGCATGAGAGGGTTGCTGACTCCCATGTGCGTGAAATTCCGATTGTCAGGACGGGGAGGGGCATTCCGATGCTGCTGTTGTTGCTGCTGAAATGACTGGTATGGGAAGTTTTGGTGCTGCTGGGGGAGGAGACGGTTATTGGACTTTGGGCACCTGTTCGCCCGGTGGCCCTGTTGGTGGCAGCTGAAACATCTGTCTTCTCTGATGTGCCTCTGCACCTGCTCGTGCGACAGCGCGTATAAGCGTGACAATCTATCTATTTCCATCGGTGCAGGCCCATCCGTGTTGCGCTGTTGCACCGCATGCCCGCCCCCATCCGCGTGCTCGCCTCTGATCAATTGGTCTTCCTCGTCCGCCACTGTCATGACGGCCTCAATTCCCGTGACTCCCCGACGCTTCACAGCGAGACGAATGTCAGTTGGCAATCCCCTGAGGTAGTCGTACAGTAGGTCGGCTTCTGTGATATCCTCAATCTGCATGGCCTTCTTTATGAAGTCATCGGTGTACTTTTGTACTGTCTTGTTCCCACATTTCATTGCTCGGACTTCCTCTCGCAAACCTGTCTGAGCATTTGGGTCTTTGAACTTCTTCCCAATCCTCTCTTTGAAATTCTCCCACCCCTGGAACGGCGTTCGGAGGTTTTCGAGCTCGTACCACCTCTGCAGGGGGCAGGATAGGTACTGACATGCTGCTTCGTATTTCTCGGCTTCCGACGCTCGCGATAAGTGAAGCCATCTCTCGGTCGTACGGAGCTAATCTGGGAGTTGTGTGCGGCTGCCTGCATACGTGAACGGCTCTTTGGGTTTCAAATTTGACTTCACGGCCACTGGGGGGCTGTTCCCCGCGGTGCCTTGTTGTGCTGTCACAACTGTCTGCTGGTGGTTGATCAGCTCTTGGTGCAGATTTTGTTGCCAATGGGTTAACTGCCCGTTTTGGACCTACAGTGCCTGGATCTCAGCTTGCTGCTGCTGTTGAGTTTGAATGAGCTGCTGGATGAGCTCAGGAGTGATAGTAGACGGGTCCATCCTGCCCGCACTTCAAACAACGGTTGAGAGGCAGAGCGGGGTCTCCCTGAGGTGGAGGACCGGGGCTCTGCTGCTACCACGTCAGATTTCCTCCTAGACTAAGAACGTAATCTAGTTGGAGACTTATCGTACCTTACCTCCTTAAGTCTGTCAGTCAGAGTTCACTTCCAAGGACTCCATTCAAGCGATACAGATGGACAAAGACTGTACGGCATGCTTCTATTTATTTCTGTATTGCAAGTCTATTATTTTTTTCTCTGTATTGTCAGTCTGTTACTTAATTCTCTTAGTGCACTTAATTAATGCTGGCCGGGCTTAGTATTGCGAAGTTAGTTTCCCAGTCCCAGTTCTAGCAAGGTTGGCGGGTGATCAAATCGCCGTACAAGCCACAACGTAACGGAAAGATGATTCTCTGCCTGCTGTTCGGTTGCCTACATCAGAAGAGATTGAGTATGAAGTAAAAGAGATTCTCAACCACAGAAAGATAGACAAACAGGCGCACTACCTGGTGTGGTGGGAAGGAGAAAGTAAAGAGAATGCATCATGGGAGCCTGCTGTCAACCTGATACATGCAAAGGAGGCATTGTATGCCTTCAAAGAAAAGAAAAGACAGCAGGAGAAAGAGAAACAAGCAACGGGCAGGTGTAGGTGGTAATTAAAAAGTAGGGAGGTGAAATCAGTATGGGCAGAACTAAGAGGTTTGTGGAGTGGAATGCGTATGTGTGAGTTTTGGGAAGATGAAATTCCCTGGTAAGTGATTCGAGGCAGAAAGCAATTCTATCCTGCATCATGCATAGATGCAGAGTGGCAGTATGGGGGTCGGACTCTGCATTCCAACTTGCTTCGTTCATTTATGGGTCGATGAAGTGTGCAGGTGCATGTTATTAATCAAGGCCATGAGGTCGATTAGTTATGGATGTGTGCAGGCACTGGAACCGAGCGTGGACGTCGGTTTCAAAGCAGCGGGCAGGTATAGGCAGGCTACGAGCGGCGAGTACGCGACGGACCCGCGGAGTGGCGGAGCCGCGAGGCCGGCGGCGCCGCGGTGATGCGCGCGCGGACTTCAATAAGTGTGGCTTGGCGCAGGACTGAATAAAGTGACATCGATCTGCATACATTCGAATTAGCTAACGATCGCTAACCATCGTTGGACTGGCTTGATCGAAGGAACAATGTACAAACCTCTCTAGGTCAAACTCTTATAGTCTATGAACTCTGAATGCACATCGTTAGCGTTGAGAGTTCTAGCCCCGTATTCTGCTTACAGTCACGTCCATCACAGTCGATCGCGCGGGCGTATGCATATACCTTTATCCCGATACTAGCCTACCAACAGGCCCCCCGAGGCACTCACCCAACTGGTTGGGTGTATCACGTTAATACTGAAATGCTTCCAGGGAGCAGGTTTTCTAGACACCACAGCGTTTACAGTCAAACACCGCGGTACGGTGTGACCGTGGAGCGGCACTAAGCACCATGGAGTGATTATTCTGGTCTTTACCTTTTCTGAGGTAAGTGGAACCAAATTAATCAGCAATTGATCAAATTTATCATTGAAACACCTTAAAAAACATTTTTGGCGCCTGCGGCGCTCAAAAAAAACCGTTTTTACGGTATATGGGGTCATGTCCCAAACGGGGGGGGGCGCCGCCGCGGAGGGGCCTGGAAGGAACCGCGGCGCAGCCGCGGTGCTAAAACCGCTCCAGAAAGCCTGCCAGGGAGCATGCCGTGGCCCCCAAAAGTTCATGAACTATTGAAAGTTCAATTTCGTTGGCCGGCTCCGCCGGCGGCCACGGTATCTGACAGGTTGACGTCCGTTGGCCCGGCGGCATGCAGGGGCCGGCTGGGGACGCAAACTCTCCATTTTTTCGTGGCTACTTGAACATTAATAAATAATTGGGGGGTACTATACCACTTTAACATACCGTCGGCCGGGGGCCACGGCACCGTCACAGCTCAGAGCTCCAACTCCACCGACGGCATGCATACCAACATATACCAACGACAGTGCATATCAGTGCATCGATACTATTCGATACTACAGAAGACACCAGACATACACCAGATCTCCACAGCAGAAGCACACGTTTGCTTGGTCGACCGGTAGAAGATTCGTCAGAGTCCTTCGCTGCTCGTTCAAAAGCCCGTCTCCACAGCTACACCATCCGACTGAGCCAGGAAGGCAGGATGAGCACGTTCTTCCCTCTAGAGGAGCTGCTCCACAGCCCGCCTTCTGAAACCCTGCTGAGGTTCCTCTCCTCCCATGCTTCAGTCGTTCTCCGCTCTATCTGTAAATCATTTAATGAGAGAGCGATGGCTCTTTTTGATGGAGAAACAACCACGAAGGTTACAGAAGAAGTTGTGCAGAATTGCGGTTTTCCTCTGCTGCGATGGTTGCTCGATCTCCCTCAGCCCCCCGAACCAGAACAGGTCCTCTTCGCTGTCTCCGCAGTCGGAGGGGAAGAAAACCTGTTGGCATTACTTCTCGGCACCTCTCCCGCCCATTCATTTGGACTTCTGTCCGCAGAGGCCGAACTTGGGTGGGATAGCATCGCTCGGTTTTTCAATTTTTGTGCTGTCTTGCAAGGGGCCGTCTGGGGCAACAGGCGAGCATTGTTTGAGGCGTTGCTCCGAGAGGTGTCTACCGTCATTGACCGAGACGAACTCCTCAGCTCAATTTTGAAAGATGGGTGGGTACAGGAGGCAGTCACAGATGGTCGTGAATGGGTGGTTTCGTCCATCTTGTCCGTCACTGGGGGGTGCGGCAAGCTCTGTGCAGAGTTCAGGCACCTCTCTCGACTGGCTAAATTTCCTTCTAGTGTGCTGGAGGAGCTTGTGCGGGGGGGTATGATAATTCATGAGCATCTGTTTACCTTTTCTCGTTTGATCCAATTGAAAGAACAGTTGTACCGTCTCACAGTCGAGGCAGACGCAACTCTGCTGATCATCTACGCACTGAAGGGAGAGGTGGAGAAGGTTGAGGATGCGCGATTCCCAAGGGGACGCGACTCCGAGTGGGATGCAGATGCGGAAGGACTGTACTACGCATCAACGTTTGTAAAGTATCTGTTGGTTGCCGCAGTTGTAGCAGACTCGCCCCTCGAGTCGATCCAGCGTCTGTACGATTGGGCAGTCAGCAGATTGGGGGAGAGGCTTCACGATCCTGAGGGGCTGGACAGGCAGAAGGCCGAGTTCCATGCGATTGTGTTTGCCACAGAAATGCAGTACAGCTTGAGCTGGTCAAGAGACTCTGACCAGGACGTTGTGCATGCGATTATCCGGAGAGGCCCTCCCGAGAAGGCCGTCGCGTTCCTGGAGTGGATGCGGTCCCTGCACCCCCGTGTGGGCTGGAATGGACGTTTTTGCGACAACGCGGTCTACTACAACCAGCTGGAGGTCTTGAAGTGGCTTCAGCGGCAGGAGGAGCCTTGTCCGTGGGGGCCGAAAGAGGCGCACATGCGTGAGGAGGGGCCTTTCGGGGACTACGCTCGGGAGCTTAGTGGGGTAACGGAGACGCCCAGTGAGACGCAGAGTCGTGCTGATAGGGCGGCTTTCAGCAAAGCAAAGTGAGTCAGAGAGGCGAGAAGAAGAGGAAACGGAGAAAGAGAAAGCAGATAGAAACGGCAAAAGACGGAAAACACGTAGCAAGGCAAAAAGGAAACGAAGACCATTTCGACGAAGAAAGAGGAAAAGAACCGAACGCAACAGTAGCAGAAGAAGAAAAACAAAGAAAGGAGGAAAATGAGACACAAAGCCAGAAGCGAGAGAAGGAAAGAGAGGACACGAGTAGGAGGAAGGAAAGAAGGAGAGCAAGATAGTGAGAAGAAGAAATCGGGAGTGAAGGCACAGACAGGGAAAAGAAGGGGGCAAAAAATTCCAAATTGGTGTTTCAGAGAGTGCTGGCTGAGCTGGGTGTGTGAGTGGCTTGAGACCTCCCGTCCATTCATTGGAAGTGTCGGTGTACGTGTGTGAATCTATCGATATCGATGCATGTCTGTCCATGCACACGCATATTCATTCCTTCAGGTGGTCAAAGGACTGGGAGACGATGAAACGGCTGCGCACACAAGACCCTCCTGTTCCCTGGGGGTTCCCCGATCTTGATCCAGAGACCCCCCCCGAATTGAGGGCCTACGAAGTCGACGTCGCCAGACACCTTGACGAGGCTGACGAGGGCACCGACCCTCCCCCTCCTCCTCAAGGTGGGTAGGTGGGTGGGGCGGTGGTGCCTTGTTTCTTTCCTCCATCGTCTTTGCATGTCCTCTCTTTCTCTCCTGTATGGTTTTATGAATACATGCAAACATACCCCTGCTTTGTATGCATATTTATCTATCCATTTGCTTTTTCGTGAATCTTTCTGTCTGCACAAAAGAAAAACTGCAAAGCAGACGGGGCGGAAGAAGAAGCAGAGGAAAACAAGAATGAAAAAAGTCATGAAAAAATAGAGGGGCGGTAAAGCAAGTGATCACTAACTCCCTCATCCCTCTGTCCGTCTTCCCGCCTCTCGACCTGTCCGGTCTGTCCGTTTGGACAATCAGTCAAGAGAAGTAAAGGAGGGAGGGAGAGAAAGAAATGACGTATGGGTCCTGCTTTCTGACTATTTCTGTAATTAAAGTTTGTAAAGATCTATCTGTGCCCTACCTGCTCCTTTTTCCGGACCACAACCTTCAAGCGGCCTCTCTCTCTCTCTCTCTCTCTCTCTCTCTCTCCTTCTCTCTCTCTCTCTCTTCTCTCTCTCTCTCTCTGTGTGTGTGTGTGTCTTATGTGTGTGTCTTATGTGTGTACATGTGTGTCCTGTGTATCGCCATGTCCCTCTCCCTCTGCCCTACGCTGCGCCCTTCCATGTCCGGCAGAGTATGTCTCCCTGAATTTCCTCTCTTGCAACCTCCCGGCTCCGAGTAAGACAGATGTGCATATTGTCAAATTGGTTATGAATGTCTCTCGGCGCACGCATTTGCATGCACCCATGCAGGCCTCGAGGTTCGTCTGGCGGAGCACATCAACGCTTGCCTCGACAAGGAGATGGACATTCGATACACGTTTGCGAACAATTTTGATCCGAAGACCTTCCCCCCCTTTTTCTTTCAGAGAGCGATCAGCCGTTTTGATCCCGACCCTCGACTGTTCGTCTGGTTGCTCCACATGGGAGCGGCCTCTACCACTCTAATCGCTCGATTGCTTCGGATGGGATCGACAGAGACAAAAGGAAAGCTGAAGGAGAGGCTGAGGAAAGAGTTTGTGCCAGCTTTCTGGCGTGAATTGAGCATTGTGCTCTGCAACTTTCACAAGCAGCTCTTCCCGGACGTTCGCACCTTCGAATTCTTGCTTGTGCGAAGAGTTCCGACAAAGAAAGAGTACGAGATGCACTGGCAGGGGCGGTTGTCGGGGGCTCGCCTCGGAAGACCTGCGAGTCTGTCGGGGTTGAGCAAAGCTTTTGAGGAAAGAGAGAGAAAGGAGATGCAGTTTGTGAGGCTTATCGAGGCCATGGAAGCAGAGGGCGTCATTTGTTTCCCAAACGTGCCTGCCAGCGAGAGGCAGCACCACCGAGATGTGACCACTGTGCTGACCCGCCTAGTAGAAGGCTGGGGACGAGAGGGGTGGAGGCCCCTTCTCGATCGGTGCAGGTCTGTGAAGGTGGAAGGTCCACAGCTTGGAGATTCTGAGGTAGGGGGGGATCACGGCGGGGAAGAGGATGGGGCTGCTAGTGGGGACGATGACGAAGAGGACCAGGAAGATGAACTTGATGAAGAAGAGGGGGAGGAGGAATAAGGAGGGTATTTAAGAGCCTGAGGTTGTTGCCAGCATCCAGTATACAGGAGACATCGATCGATGCATGTCTAGATGTGTGTCCATGGGACTGTATGCATGCATGCCAGTGTATCTGCACAGATCAGTGTTTCACGTTTCAAGTTTGTACCTAAGTTTGTACACATAACGATCTGAATTCAAGTCAATAACCGTCAATCATCATCATCATCATATCCTAGATCATATCTAGCTTGATATGTATAACCAGTCAGAATTTAAACTATTATAACTCGTATTATAATAACCTCGCTTAGAGCCTGGCCCTAAGCCTAGCCCAATGTATTAATTGAATCTTTCTTTAAATTGATGAATGATTCATTGATTGCACTAGTGATTGCAGTGATTGTTTATCAGATACTGACTGGCAAATTATATGCGTCAGTGCGCTAGACTTATAGACATATCATTTTTTTTTATTATTATTTATAGCATTGCATAGCATAACATAGCATTGATGTTCCAGTTTTTGTCCGCGATCTAGTATTTAATTTTATTTTGAGTATATTAAGATTAGGATTAGAATTAATATTGCCGGAGGATTGGCTTCCCGCCTATTCCCGCCCTAATGCCGAATGCTAGGCCGAATGTCCGACGTGCGGCTTCCAGGAAAAGCGCCTAGACACATCAGAATCATGATTAGATATGAAATTAAACACTAGGAGTACTTCTGTACGTAGCTAGGCATGTAGTATACCAGCTTTTTTCCTAATCCTAATCCTCAGTGTCAAACCTCCTAATTTTTTTTTAAGTTTATACGCACATGATTCTATATAGACCTTCAGAGAAGTGCTCACGAGAATCTGAGAGATGGAGTAACGAAAGAACAAGAGAGGGAATTTCTGCTTGATGCGGTGTGTGATGTCCCCTTGTCAGCTAGGCGGCTGGTGCTGGGAGATTTTAATTCACACATTGGAACCGAACTCCCTAAGGGAATCACTTGGGAAAGGGAGGTAGTCACAGAAGACACAGGACCTGGAGCAGACCTGGGAAGGAGGGGGGGTGAAGAAGGAAGTGGGGTGGTTCAGGGGGTAGTTAGAATCAGAATGCGGATCACAAATAGATGTAGAGGGTCGGGCTTTACTTTGCCTGTGTGAAGCCTCAAACTTGATGCCTCTAAATGGAGTTAGATTCATAAACAAGGGCAGGGGTGTAGAAATTAACTGTCCGGGGGCGTGCACACACTATAGAGAAGGCAAGCCCTGTTCTGTTATTGATTTTATCCTTATTGACCCCGCACTTCTGTCTTCTTGGTCCTCATTTGGAGTTAAAATGTTTCTAAATGCTGCTCTAGAACACTGCTCAGTCTCTTGCGGTCTCGCTTTAGTCGACTCAGAAGCCATTGACCTCTCCACCTCCGTGCCTCATCCCTTGTTGAGTCTTGGACCCCCTTTTTAGAAGTCGTGTAGAATCTCACCTGTAAAAGATAAAGAGATAGCTATCCTGGCGTCTTCCGTTTGACAGCTTTCTGAGGCATGCTGGCCCGGTTTATGGGACACTGGTGAGAAAGCTGCAGAATTATCTCATAATGGTCTCCTTCTCTTTCATGTTTGCCCCCCCCCTCGGAGTCCCCCCCCCAGTCAGCCAATCCCTCCTACATCCATCCCTGAGACCCTGGTTGAGAGAGTTAAGGGCCTAGCAGGTGAATGGGAAAGGAAGTTAGCACAACCGGGGGAGAGGAAGCAGAGGGGTAGAAAGAAATCCGATAAACAAAGAAAAGGACAGATAGCCGCCCTTTGGTAGGACCGGGAGTGTAAAGAAATGAATGAAAGGGTAAGGAAGGCCGAGAGAGAACTAAGAACATGAACAGTGGGCAGACGAAGTAATGATAGATCCAGAGAAAAAAGAATGAGACATATTCAAGTATTTTTTAGATTCGAACTTGACTTTTTAATCCGAACTTTTTAGGTGTTTTTGAAACAAAATCATCTCGTTAAAAACAAAAAAAACTTAAGCGTCACAAACCATTTTTTTTTTTCATCATTTTTTTTTTTTTCACTTTTAAGTCATAAAGATAAGCTGGTAAGGGAAAGGGGAAGATTGATCGTAAGGAAAAGAAAGGCATACGCGTGTGCACAGGCAGAGCGTCTTACCCAGAAGGCCGCTAGGGACCCCTCAGCGGTGTGGAAGTGGAAGAGGGCGCAACAGATGGGAGGGGATGGAGCGGGGGACAGACCGTCGGCAGATGCTTTCTCCAATTTCTGGGCGTCGGTGTTTAAAGGAGAGGGACTTCCCAACCTCCCCCTACCTTCCAGCCCTCCTCCTCCCCCTTGGTCTCCTTTCTTCTCCCTTTCCCTATATGAAACGGTCATAAAAAAAGTAAACCCAAATAAGGGGGCTGGGCTTGAGGGTCTCTCTCTTAAATACGCTGCTCTGTGTTTCGGGTCGTCGCGTCTCTCCCGTTTTCTTCTCTTTATTTTTTTTAATCTCTTTCATCTCTTTTCTTACTGGCCGTCTACATGGAACTTCATTCGCATTGTCCCAGTCCCCAAAGGCCCCGTGTCTCCGCTAGTGGATAAATGGAGGCCTATTCATATAGCGACCCTTCTGGCTAAGCTCTTTGCTTTGTTGATGGATTCTCGCCTCCATCTGAGAGCAAGGATAGACGACAGACAGATAGGATTGAATTTTAGAAAGGGAGTGGGGACTAGAGAGGGCATTCATGCTTTGTTTGCCCTTAAAGTTTCTGAAACTTCCAGAAACAAAAAAAAACTTTTATTCGCGTGTTTCGTAGACTTTAGCAAGGCATTTGATAGAGTTGACAGAAAGAAATTGATCCAGAGACTTAGAGAGGAGGGGCTTTCAAAAAGAGACATTAATATGATCTATGCAATGACATTGTATATCAAGGTCATGGGGAAGATTGACGGGTCGGAAAGCATGTTTGAAGAGGGAACAGGGGTAAAACAAGGTGACCCCCTCTCTCTTCTCCTATTTCTTCTCTTCATCAATAATTTGCATACTTCAGTTAGTCTCCAGAGTAGAGATCAAAGGGACGATTCATCCCAGGAAGTGAGGCTGGGAGACCTTCTGATAGAGAGCATCAGTTATGCAGATGATCTCGTAATCTTTGGGCACTCCCCCCGCGACCTCCAAAAGAGAATGGATCGGTTGGCCATGTATTATGATACATGGGGTCTGACAGTGAATTTAAAAAAAATGAAAGTGATGAGATTAGCAGGCAGGGGGGGGGAGGAAGAAATTCTTTTCAAGGGTCGGACGGTCGAATGGGTAGAAACTTAGTTACAAATACTTGGGTTGTCAGGTCTTCTGTGATGTGAACCCTCGTAAGTCTGTGACTGCCAGACTTAAAGCTGTAGAGAGGGAAGTAAGAGGAGCTATGGGTTTGTACGCATCAATAGGGACGCTCTCCCCACATAGTTGTATGTCCCTCTTCAGGGGGACATGGGAACCCGCCGCCACTTATTCCCTTGAAGCCCTCCCGATTCGAGAATCTGACACCCAATGCTGAGACTCTCTTCAGCTTCGTTTTATGCGTTAGTCTCTCCATCTGCCCTGGAATTCTTTTATCTTTTCCACCCTTGCAGCCGTTGGGCTGAGGCCTATGAGAGAGATTCTCAGTGTCAAAGTGGGGGGGTATTTGAGAAGTCTTTCCCTTGCGCGATTGGCTTTGCCTCAAGCGCTGTGGGCATGCCACAGGAGGGGGGAGCTTAGGGCATGGTCGGGGTTGGCAAAGGGGCTTGTGCAACCCGTCAGTTCTGCCCTTCTTGAAGGTGAACCTGATGAGGTTGATTTCAGAACTTCAGATAGCAGGCTGAGAAGGGGGGTGAGAAGCAGAGAAGTCAACAAATGGTTGGAAAACTGGGCAAACCCGGTTTCCGTGATGGAAAGGAGAGGAGGGAGACAAGGTAGACAAGGAATGCATGGTATGTCTTTTCCTCCGTCTGCCTGCCTGACTGATTATCAGAAGGAGAATAAAAGCAGCCAACGCTTTGCAAAACTGGTCTTAGGAAGCCTGGCGGAGGGGAAAGGGGGCTTAAGGTCTCCTTCGGTTAAACCACTCGCCAAGCAGTTCCTGGCATCCCCTGGGGCAGTTTTCCGCCCTGTGTTGTGCGCCGTTGTTGGAGGGGGGACAAACCATAGGGGGAAGGTTGAATCAATTTGCAAGGCCTGTAAAGAAAAATCTTGTGAAAAACTGATTGACGACCCGACTCACCGCCTGACAACTTATGTTCGAACGGAAGTGCCGCGGGGGAGACTGAGCGATCTCTGGTATAGGCGACTGGAGCGTATGTTGATAGAAGAAGTGTGTGAGTACGGAGAGAAACAGGAGGCCCGAGGGGGTAGAGGGTTGGGGCAGGCCGAGGAGCGTGTAAGGCGGTACTTCTCGCTTCTTCTTCAAAGGGACGCCAGAAAGGCCAGTGCCCTTATTGCTGCATGTCTAGGACCAAACTGATCGATCCTGGGGAGCAGCGCTTTGCTAGCTAGTAGTCCTAAGGTTCGGCCGCTTTAGGCGAGCATTCGCTAGCGTGCTCCTAGCTTGCAATATGACATGAATGCTCACAGACTGCCCTTTGCCATTGGGATACGATGGCTGGCGGGTTTAATCCTAGGTTTAGTCACATCATCATCATCAGACAGGATTTATATTTAACTCTTCACGCATAAAAAAAAATTGAATGAGCACACAGCCTACATACGCGATCTACGCGACTCATTAGATTGAATATTATACTAGCCTAGGTATTACATGCCCTTCTTAGTGCATGCACTTTCTATGTATATATTATGATATGAAAACTATAGCTCTCAAACTGCTTCGTGACAAGTTCGTATGAACGGCAAACAAACTTTTTTAACGAAGAGTTCTTTTGCGGGACAATGTGTCAGCCTTCAATATTTGCAATGAAGCAGGTAGGCTGTCCCGCGGCTCCGACTCCCGCCATAGCTGCATGCATGTCCTGCACCCATAAATACCGAATGAGCCTGTCTCAAAAGAGACGACTTTGTCGAAATCATTCTTGTAAAAATGCATTCACGCATGCATGCATGCACGCACGCATTCATCTATGAAAGTTACGGGCTCTCAGCTCCTTCGAGTGCAGGATTTCTTCAAAGCAAGAATCAAGGTTGAAAAACAGTGACACATCAGCATGCACCCATGTACATTTTGACCATTCGATCGATTATGCATCTGCACACCATCCATCCTGCACCGAACGCGCAATTGACGCCCTGTGCCTGCTTGCCTGCATCAGGCTGCATGCATGCATGGACCCATGCAATTGAACCGAGAAGAGGGAAAGAGAGCTAGAGGGAAGGAAAGCAAGAATCTATAAACGAATTTGAGTTCCCATTCTGGGTGAAAACCCACACACATCCATCAAAGCCTGTAAAGTTCCGACATGCATCCATCCACCCAAACACACGGGCATGTGTGTTCATTCCTCCATTCATTCATTCATTCATTCATTCAGGCCAGCATGATGCTCTCGAAGACAGTCGTCAGGCAGGAGACAGACCATCATGCATGGACAGACAGATACCAGGACGGAGAGGTAGACAGGAAGGCGACGAGGGAAACACGACCGCAGATCAGTTAGGTCTTCGTCCGGTCGCATGCAGAAAGAAGGACGCAATTCGGTTGACAAACTCGACGACCGGAAGGATTTGCTGCCGCAGCTCGTGTCTAAACAGGCAGTCTAGACAACGAACTGTCTGTCGATTGACCCATAGAGGGGCCTTATGATCGAGCACAGACACACAGACGGACAGAGAGGCTTCTTCTTTTTCTTTGTCTGACTGAATTTGCCGTCTGCGGATGTATCCAGGAAAGAGGGGCATCGAGAGAGCAGCATGGACACGTACGTACCCGTGCACTCCCACGCTCTTTGTGTGTGGACGCTGTTTACACGCTCGATCGTTGAACAGAGAGAGACAGACAGAGACACCTTTCAGAGAACGCCTCTTCTTTCCCTCCCCTTCACCTTGCCTCTCGCAACATCAGGCTCTCTTTTTTCTTTTTTTTTGGAGGGCGGGCCTGACAGAGATCAGTGACCGTCAATCAACCGGCGCAAAGCACCCTCTCCCGCTTCCTTCGATCCTATCGGTTTCTTTCCTTCTACCCCTAACCTTTCAATTCTGGCTTCAGCTTTCGTGTTTTTCCTTTTCTTCCTCTGTGAACGAAGAACGAAGGTAGCGATTTTGCAATGTCCCCAAACAAACAAACAAACAAACAAACTGAATTAGTGATTCCCCAAGACATTCCATCCAAAGAACTAATTCATGCCTTTGTGAATGCATCCTCTTCATCTTGCTTTCTCTTTCTCTCTTCTTGGTCAGCTCCAACCCAAGCTTCCTTCCTTCCTTCCTTCCTTCCTTCCTTCCCTCTTTCCTCATTCTTGAGTCAGACAGCTGGTTTCATCAGAGCAGAGCAAGTAAGACAGCAAGCACCTAAGGGTACAAACAGAAGAGCACCATACGCACCGCGCTGAGTAGGAAGGCAACCTTCTTCCCCCCCCGCCACCCCCCTTCCCTTTCCCTTTCTCTCTTCTGCTCCCCCTCGTCTTCCGGGTTTGAATTCTTGTTCTTTCATTTCCGCAACCAGCAGTCAGATACAGGCAGGCAGACAGACGGATCGATGACGAAGAGAGAAAAAACCTTACTCGTTTTGCTAAAGTGCACACAGAAAGACGGACAGACTAACAAAGAGGAGTCTCCCTCCAGATTGATTTTCTCATGCTGCCTCCCCCCTCCTACCGCTGCCTGTCGAAACTGAAACACCCGCTCGACCACCAAAAAAGCCTTCCCCGCCCCACCCACCTACAGAAAGAAACTAGTAGGTGAATGAAGAGGGAGCAAAAAGAGGGCCGTTCCGGATGAAGGAAGGATAACCGACAGGCGGAAGGAAAGAGATGGATCAGCTCATTACATGTAAGAAAGTAAGAAAGAAAAAAAAGGCGCCAGCCCTCCCACCACGTTGGCTGATGGAGGGACCGACTGACCTGACCAGCCCATGCATCGGCTGGATGAGATGGAAGGATACCCACCCCTCAGTTGGTCTGTCTGTCCATCCGTGCACGAGCCTCTCCCATTCTCTTTCACCACCCTTTTCCTCAATTACAGTAGCACTCTCCGTTTCCTTCCTCTCTTCCCCGAGTAGCAACGATTATCGATCGCTCTCCTTCTCTTCTGTTGTTTCTGTCTGTCTGTCTGTCTGTCTGTCTGTGTCACAGCAGCCTCTTGTCTCTGTGTGCGAGACGGAGCCTTCACGCCGCACGGGGATGGTAGACTGTATCTGTTCCTTCCTCCTTTTTTCTTTCCAGCTGCAACACCTAAACCTCTCTTTCTTCCTCCACATCCTATTCCCCCCGACCCTTCCCCAACCCCCCCTGGTCTCTCGCCCGACAAAAACATTCCAATCCCTTCCGTGCTTCCCTGCACCACGCGACAAAAGCCCTTCTCCCGCCTCCTCTGACCCATGACAGACAGACAGCAGACAAGCAACCTGTCAGACACGGCGCTGTCTTCCTTTCTTCCTTCCTTCATTTCTCGCACGAGACCGAAGGACATCAAAAATGGACAACCCGGAAGGAAAAGACGGTGCAGAAGTACAGGAAGACGACCCCTGGTTTTTGTCATCTCATCTGAGTGCTGCGAATCTGACGTCTCTCTCGACTTTCTTTCACCAACCCGCACCAGCGCTGTTCTTTTGTTTCCTGCCTTTTTCTGCTGTATGCTTACTTTTGTAGCTGTCTGCCTGCATGCCTAAGTGCGTTTCTGCATGCCCTCCTGTCCTCATATCTTCCACGGTTTTCTGGTCTTGAGTTTACCCCGAAAAGGTGCCGCGGGACCATTTTGATTATACAGAGCGCGCCTGCACGTCCGCTGGTCTGTCTGGAATCTCCCTCCTTCCAGTGTACACACAGATACACAAGGGGAAAAGTGGGGATGAATTCTACAACGAAGGAAGAAGGGGAGGGGGGATGTGTGTGGGGAGAAGAAAGGATTGACGTTGGCGAACACCAAAGGCAGATGCTGCTTTCTTTTTTTGACTCGCACCGCAAGACAGCTCAGTAGTCAGGGAAGACAGGAACAAGAAAAGGAAGGGAGGAAAGGGAAGAAGCGATTCGGGAGAAGGGAATTAAAAACCGACCAAGAAGACCGAGAAAAGCCTCTTGCTTTGTATTTTGACACACTCAACAACACGCAGACAAACAAAGAATTCGTCTGTCCCTCCGACCCCTCCATCTTGCTCCTTTATTGATGTCCTTCCAGTTTGTTTGTCTGTCCGTTTTTGTCGCTCTCCTCTGAATTCATTTCATTCTGTACGAGGGAGGGACGGAGGGAGGGAGGGTATCCCTAGCTGTTGTCCTTAAACTTTTTTGTCATGCTGCTTTCTTTCTTTCAACCTCTAACTCACCGGCAGGAAGAAAAAATGAAGTGTCGTTCACTTCAGAAACCCCGCTGCTTCATCTTGCTTGGTTTTTTGTGTTCTGCTTCACTTTTCTCTCTTATGACCGCGCAGTTCAAAAAGACACACCCAAGCTTGCCCAAATATGCAAATGGACACAAAATGCACCAAACCAGGCACGCAAACAGACAGAACCGACAACCGACACCACCCATGCACACACACACGCATACACACATACAGACACACAAACCCTTCACATAAGCGCCCCGACCGAGCGACTGCTCATTCACGCACTCAGTCAAGACAGATGAGAAAATCGACACGCCCTCCCTTCTTTCCAGACCGCGACAATTCATCTCAACACACAAAACGAATATTTGAAACACGCACCTCGATTCTTTCAACCGTCTTCCCGCGTGCCTGACTGACTGTACGGAGATTGAGAAGAATTTGAAAGACAGAGAGGCTGAGCAAAATGACAAACCCAGTCACCCACCCAACCTCTCTCTCACCCTCTCTATAGAGGTCCATCTCTCTCACACTTCTCTCTAATCACTGCAGGCAGGCTTGTCCATTTGAAAGAAGCATTCCATTTGAACCTCCGTTCGCCCCACTTGCACTACTTCTGCCCACCGTCTCATCTGACATCTGCACTTGCATCATTCCATCGGCCACCAATCCCGTCAGAGACGCCGCAGAGTATGCAGGCGGGTTCTGCACAACTCGACTGCTTGTCGGTACTCCCCCTCCTCTCTTTCGGCCTTTCCTTCTCTGATCGACTTCCGGATGAGTTCGGGGAGCCGGGGGAGCGGGTGGGTGGTTGAATGGGGACCGAGGGGGTGGCCCCAAACCATCCAACAAGGGCGACATGGGCCCGAGCCCTCCCGGGGACCGATGAAGCTGTGTAGGGTAGCTTTGCTGTTGAACGACCTGCACGATCCCGTTCGTGGGTGTCTCTTCTTCCACCCCCATGACACTTGACACGAAAGAGCCTGAAGCCTCCCCGTCTCCCCCCCCACTGTCGTCACCCTCACCTGAACACACGTCGATGGGCATCGGAGCCGGGCCGTCTCTGCTACTGCTGCTGCTGCCTGGAGACAAACGAGGACCCCACACACTGGAGTCGAGAAGAGGGTCCTTTGCTGCTGCTGCTGTGCCCCCAGCAGAAGCACTGGCGGCAGCAGGGGGCCACCGAAGAAATCCGTTTCTGCCCCCCTCGCCCTGTTGGAGAACAGGAGACCCGTTGTTGTGGATCTGTTGTGCCTCCCCTGGCTGAGATGAAGAAGAGGAAGACGACGGCTGATGCTGCTGCCTGGAAAGGGGCGAACAAGGAAACGACAGAGTGGGAGAGGGGGGGTGATTTCCGGCTGCTGCAGAAGCCAGCAAAGGCAGATTGGGATTCGAATTGCTCCCAAACAGGCCAAAAGAGACGGCAGGCACACTGCTGGCAGGAGGACTAGGATTGGGAGAAATGAAGGACCGGGAGACGGGAGGCTCGAGGTCTGGATGCACAAGCCCCGATCCCCCTCCATTCGTCGACCCGTTTTCATTGTCCCCGCCTGCATCCAACCTGCATTTCTTCAATGCCCTGCCCAGCAAAGCCTGCGCAGTGTCGGAATCTCCAACGGGAGACCGACTCAACTCGGCAGCACTACGCACCCGGGGAAGATCAGGAATTGTCAAACGAGGTCCCAACCCATGAGTAGGCAACTGTTGCGCCCCATACCCACTACAACTACTGAACAGCCGTCTCCTCCCCGCAGCCTGTTGCTGTGTCCCTGTGCTACCCACTGACGACGAGCTAGAGGAAGAAGAGGAGGATGACGCTGAGGAGGAGGATGAGGCAGCCGCGTTCCCATTCCCATTGGATGACGATGCGGCCAAAAAAGAGGGGAAGTGGGAACACGAAGCGGAAAGACGGAGTCCTCGAGGCCGGCCCAGACCAGAAGACATGGGGGGGGAACTGAATCTGGTTCCCCCATGCACTCCTGTGGACACTCCCACAGATGATGATGGGGGAGGATGGAGCCACAGGGGTGATCCAGAATTGGGCGGGACGCCAGGGGTGGGGGAGGGGACTGAGTGGAGCGGAAGTGTGGACACAGGCGGTTCAGCAGATTCGGCAGCTGTGGGGGACAGACCTCGTGGAGGAATGCCGAGGGGCGCAGGAGCAGGGGGCACGTGTGCGTTGAGAGAGGGAAGGGAGAGGGTACCGCCGGTGGTGGTAGTTGCGGGAGTGGGGGATGCCGCACTGGATGAGAAGGGAAGTTGGGAGGAAGAGGAGGAGGACGCAGACGGGGCACGTGAGGGGGGGGGGAAAGCACCGGATGGGAGAGGGATGGGGTCGTCAGTTGTGTCAGCAGAAGCCGGGGATGCGTTCCCTGCTTTGGTCTTTCCAGCCGACGCACTGCTGCTGGATGGTGTCACTCCATTCTCACCCTCCGTCTCTGTCAGCATGTGTTGCAAGGCTCGCTCGGCCGTCACCAGCAACGGCTCCACCAGTGGCTCCACCATCGAGCGCACGCTGCACACGGACAGAGAGAGAAGCATGTGTGCAGGAAGCCCTGCCAGTGTGCAAAATGCGAACGTACCAAAAGAAAAAAAACCGCAACGGTACTGAAGAGAGGGGAACGGTCGGCTTGCAAGCGGGAAGTCCGCGCAGAAAGGAGAAGAAAGCCCGGCAAGGCAGCAAGACAAGCAGATGCCGTCAAGGCACCGACTCAAAGAGGAGATGTAACATCCCCCCACCATAAACCCATCCCCAAAGCTCCTTCACCCTCCAGGAAAAAAATCCACTACAGAAGAAAAGAACCGTTTTCTCTTGCCTGCCTCACATACCCCCATTGAAGAGAACCTGCCCACCTGTTGTAGACCCCCTTCCCGAAGTGGGTGACGAAAGAGGATTTTTTGGACTCCGGCTTCCTTGCATTTCTTGCAACGATGTGCGCGGCGTGGAAGAAGCACTCGATGACCTCTGCAGAGAAAGGGAGGAGGGAAGCAAGCACGGCACACATGAATAATAACAACACAGAGACAGAAAGCCAAACAGAAAGCCACCAGCCGTGGACACGTCCTGCCTGCCTGTAAGTAAATCAACAGAACTGATCGAGTCACGTTTACCCCAATGCAATGCACCCCCCTTCCCTTCCTGCCCCTGCAGCTTTCAACCAACGGAGCATTTCAGATCCCCACCCACCCCCACAGTGCCCCCCCCCCACGTACCATCAAGTTCTTTCTTCTCCACGTGCTGCCCCCCCACTTCTGCGAGGGCCTTTCTGAACGTCTCCTGACTGACGGCATCCAGCTGGCCCAGGTTCACAGGCACAAACTCAGGAGGGAACACCGATGCAGGAGTGCTCCCACTTGCACCCGTGTCCATCAGGCTGCTGCCACGGCGGAGACGAAGGGAATCCCATCCCGTCCGCACTCGGGACATAATCCCACCTTGAGTCTCCTGTCTTTCCACAACCGCCTCCACCGAGGAGGAGGAAGAGGTACTGGAAGAGGGGCCCGCTACGGAACCAGCGGGAAGGACCCCGGCGCATCCTAGGTCCTCCTTCTCTTCCCGTGCGGTGAGAATCCCCTTCACTACATGCGTCCATGCACCGATGCACGAAGCCAGAAGAGACTCGGGAGTGATCGGCAATGAATGCAGATCGGCAAGCCTCCGCACCTCGCTCTCCCAGGTGGTCCCTGCAGAGAAGAATAACGAAAAGATGAATGACGAGAAAAACCGAGACGGACGAAAACTGACCGAGCTATGAAGGAAACTGACCCAAAAGGCTCTGCACCACCTGACAGAACTTCTGATCCTCCGTGGAGTTGCCATGTGAATCGCTCCCATGACTACTGCTCGTGCTCCCTGTTAGAGATAAGCTTCCGGAAAACGGAAACATCGCGATCTTCGGCTCAAAAACGTTCAGAAACTTTGACTGTGAAAGGCCTATGAACAATACGTATCATCAAGACAAAACGGAAAGATCATGTGGTAAAAATGCCGCTAGACAGATTGTTTGAGCGTATTGTCAGCCCAGTACTTTGAGACTGGAGGCCTAACACCTGCAGATTGTGCGGGAGTCCATGAGAGGGTAGACACGATGGGAATACAAGCTCTCTTTTGGACACTTCTGGAAGCGATACAGCTATAAGGGAGAGCGGTTGGATGCGTCATCACGGCTCTGTGCGCACGTCACGCGAAGGCAACGCCCACGTCATTCGAGTGAAAACCGTGGCCCCCGCCCCTGAAAAAAACGCAGAAATCTGACGTCTGGGGCCTCAGCACGACGCGAAATTTACGGTGAAAAACCGCAGACAACCGCCTGTCGGGACCGTCATATTTTAAACTATATTGGCCACGGCATGTCAGACTCAGTGACCTGCAGTGCTCAGTGTGTCAGTGTGTCACTCGCGTGCACTCGCGCGAATCTTAGACGCGCTCCACCTCGATCAGTGCTATGACAAAGTTTCAATTAAGCTGTTATATATATCGATAATTCCTTCACGCACAACCGCTTTCATTCAATGCACTCTACTTATACAGTGTGTACCATATAGCTGAAATTGGCATTCGACACTCAGGTCTTTTGAGGCACTTACAAATTGCCGCGCGCATTTTCGAAGAACCCTTTTCTTCTCCTACAATGCCGGGGGCTGTTTCCACTGTGCTGCACAAGACAGAGGGAACAATTGTGGTGGCAGAGGAAGTCGGGGGAAAGCAGATTTGCATCAAACGGGTCACATATTGTGAGAAGAATGCACAGCGGTGTAAATTCCTGTCGGCGGTGAGAGAATCCTGGATGCTATCTACTTTTCGGTGAGTTTGCCTGACCTGTTTGATGGCGTTGTTTGTGCTGCATCAGTGCTCAGATCTAAGTTGAGTTTTGGCTAGAAATCACCCTACGCCAGGGAAAGTATCTATATCCTGCTTTGTGATCTGCCTTTGCGATCTGCTGCAGACACCCACACATCCAAAAATTCGTCTCATGCGACGCATTCCAAGGAGAGAGTGGTCACCTCACCGTAAGGTCTGCTGCAATACTGTTCAATGGGATGAGATATCACGCGAGCCATTTGCTTGCGTGTATACTGATGTGCCCTTGGAATTGGTTGTTGTCCTTTCGGTATCTCAGTCTATCTCTTCCTCTTGCGCTTCTGCATTACTGCCATTCTTCCCCATGAGTGCCCTTTGCAATCTCTCCTTCCTTCGGGCCTGCATCGGTCTCTCGTTCCCCGACTGCCTGCGACACTCTCAAACGCGAAATGTCCGTTCTGTAACCGCAACGTTTTGCTGGAAAACTCTGTATGATCCTTTTCCCTGCTGCCGGTGAATCGCAGTGTCACGCCTCATAGTCTCCTTCACTGTACACGTGCAGGCTTGTTACAGAATATGAGAGGCATTTCACTGTTGCGGCGAGATGGTCGCGTTCATCGAACTCGGCTCGTCTACAGAGAGGAGGGCTGCAGAGATCGTTGGGCACGTCAGCTGGGGCTCTTTATTCTTTTCAAGGGCTCGATCTCAATCGGCCTGCTGTCTGCCATGCATGCATTCACTTCTCTGCCTGTCACTTGTTTGTGTTCAGGTAGCCTCCGCACTGAGCTTCTTGCACAGCAACAAGATGATACATGGCGACATCAAGGTGAGTAGCCGAGTCGGCCTGGTCTGGTGTTTTGTCCCTTCTCAATCCTTTTCTGTCCTTTCCTCCGTTCCGCTCTCGGCCTGCCGGCTTTCCAGTCTTCTCAAGCAGTTTGCATACCCGCGGCGGGTTTTCATTGCAATTACGGAGCTGCCTTGCTGAACTTCAGTTCCCTGAGTCTGTTGGGAATCAGTAGTCTTTTGCCAACACATGGGTACTATCGCGACCGGCCGTTCTTGCATGCTTTCCTGCAGCCCGAAAATATTTTCGTGTCCAGGGATTCAGGAGCCCAGGCTGTACTTGGAGACCTTGGGTCTGCGGTGGAAGAGGGAGAGACAGTCTCAAAGAGGTTTCGCCTTGTGACCTTCTCGCCTGGATATGTCAGGTGCGTTGGTTGGCAGAGGAGTCGTGCCTACTTTGCAGAGACGACCGATCAATCCACCGATCTAGCGAGGTTTCCTTGCACTATGCTTTCCGAGTGTTCAATTGCCTTTGGGCTGCGTCTGAGTTACGTCATATCTCTATGTTGGCTCCTCTTCAACGGTTGCTTGCAGCCCAGAGGTTTTGGCGGCGCGAGGGGAGAAGAAGACCAGAGCGTCCGATATCTGGTCCCTTGGAGTGGTGGGGCTTGAGCTTCTTTCGGGAATTTATGTGATTGACCTCGACGCGTGGGAGGATCAGACGCGAAACTTTCAGGTGAAAGAGGAGCTCAAGCTGTTGGAGGTAGAGAACCGCGCTCTTCTCAATCTCTTCCTTCGGATGGTTTCGGTCAGTGGGGGAGGATGGTCACATTGAGAAGCGTTCCACGGCAGAGAGACCCGTCGGCCCGTCTGCCGCCGTTTACTTGTTCTTTTTCTCGGATGCAATCACAAATTCACGTAAATGCACGCTGACACGGAGAGAGGAAGCCAAAAAGACGCATAGACACGCACACACTCTCAGAGAGAGAGAGAGAGAGAGGGAGACAGAGAGAGACGCCCTCATAGGGAGAGAGAGAGAAGCGGGCAGACAGGTGAGAGAGGAGCTAGCAGCCTGGGAACAGTGGCCGCAAGAACGGCAGGGAACGCCAGAGGAAAGAGGCACAGATAAATCGAGGGAGAAACATAATCAAACTTTTGAAGAGCTTATATTGTTTTTATTCTGCTGTGTGTATGCACACCCTCGCAGCTGGCTGCATGGATGCCTGGCTGACTAATCTCCTCGCTGCCTGTCTCCCTGTCGATCGCCCTTCCTGCTGACCTTTGTTTTGTCTCACCACTTGATTTCTTGTCACCTTCCCGCGTTTTTCTCTCATTGTTTTCTTAAATCGATGCCTTCTCCATTAGAGGGCTTCGTCAGTCTTGCTGACTAAGTACTCCTCTGCCACCATGCACATGCATGTCTTGGCCTTGAACACGGTTTCTTTCGTGCAGGTGAATCCGGAAGATCGTCCATCCGCAGAAGGAGTCCTGCGTGGTTTGAAGGAGGCAGGCTTGGAACACTGCATACCGGTGGTTGGGCCTCCACCCCCTCTCTGCGCGTGCGTCTCCACGAGACTTAGACGCGCACTGCGAGAGATCGCGGTCGCAGACTTTCGTCAAGTGAGTCAGTCAGGCAGATAGACAGGCAGGCAGGCAGGCAGCAGCTGGGTGGCTAGTCAACACAGAGCGTCATAAACTCCTCATGCGTTGCCTGAACTACTGGAAGCACTTCCATCTTCCCTCTTCTCCGCATCCTTACGCATGTTTGTCTTTTGCTGGAGAGAGGTAGACGAAAGGTTCTAGCCGTCTGGAACGACGACAGTGGACGGGAGTGAAGTCAAACTACCGGTGATGCCACTTTGATCTCTTCAGCTTGAACTTGCAACTAATTTCTGTGCACGAAACGGATGTGCAGAATCTGCTCCCAACAGAGTCCAATGGGGGTCCCCTGAAATGTACATGCGGGGTCAGTGTGTGTCGCCTTCATTCGAGCTTTCGATTCCTTTCCTCTGTCGCATGCGAAACCCGCAACTGGCGAATCTATTGGTGTGGGAGAATGCGACTGATCAGAATGTTGGGCCTTTTAGAAGGTACATGAAAAGGGCTTCATGTGTGTGTGCACATAGGTGCATGTGCCTTTATGTGTGCTGCCATTTGTAAGAAAAAGCATCAAGGGAAAGGTTGGGTTCTGCCGAGGTCAACAGGAGCGTGTTGAAGGAACAGCGTGATCAAATTTAATGTCTTCCTGCAGAAGAAGCGTGAGCAGTTTGTTTTTGAGCAAATGCGACAGGAAGTGTGACGCCTGCAACAACCGCAAATTCCGGATACGTGATTTGTCTAGCTATGAGTATGCGGTTCTTTCCTTTTTGGTTCCACGTGTTTCTGTTTCCGTCTTCACATAGTTTTTCTGTCCATTCTCACACGTTTCTCCTGTCCCTTCTCGATCGACTGGTTGCAAGCTACCTCGGCTTCTCCACTCGACTCTTCCAAGAAAGAAATTCAGAATTCAGGATGGAAATGGCGCACCTCATCAGCACGGTCTTCGAATGCAAGCGTCAGCACTCAGGGCGCTTCACCCAGAGACATTGTTTGTTCCCTTCAAAGCGGGGACCTGAGAGTGTCTTCGAGCAGACAGCCAGAGGATTCCTTTCCTCCTCCTGACACCGAATGGGAGTCTATTTTCGACTCTTGGGGGACAATTGAGAACGAGGAGTCACACCAGGGTCTCGTGCTTCCTGCGTGCCTCCAGGCGTCGACAAATCCACCAGTCAGCCCGGTCTCAAAAGACCTGAGCACCCCTCCTGTAACCCCACACCCTAAGCCAGACCCTTACGAGAGCACTGGCATCCTGTCCTTTCCCACAGAGTCTCCGAACGGCGGTCCGCAGCCCAGCCCTCCACCTTCTTGCAGCATGTTGGACTGGGTCGGGGCCGTTGTACTGGTGATAGCTCAAGAGAGCTGGAGAGGTCTCTGGGGGTGATGGTGGACAGCAGATGGAAGTGGAGGGAGAGTCAGCTGCAAGAAAAGGACGGGGAAGCAGAAGCGGGGGAGCGGGGGCACAGGTGATCGTTGTTTAGTAGGAAGCGATGAAAAGCACTGACTTTAGAGGAGACTCAAGGGGTGGCCCCATCTCTTCCCAATGCTCTAACCTTCTTCCATCCCGCATTGTTATGTCATCTTTCTCTCTACCTCTCTAAATGGGAGGTTCTGCAGGGAAGGAAAAGGGAGGAGGGGCAAAGGAAAACGGGGGGGAAGGGGGATATGAGAGCCTCGCTTTTAATTCTCGGTATGTGGAAGGCAAGAAAAGAGCCATGAGGATTCCCAAAAGGGTCCCTCGAGCAAACGGACAGGCTGGCAAGCGAGGGTAAGCCAAATGTGATGCAGGGGGGGACGCAGCAGGGAAGGCGGATGCGGTGGCAGGGGCAGCCGGAGCGGTTGGGGCAGCAGGTGGGGCAGCAGCAGAGGTGGCAGCGACTGAGGGACAGACGGCAGTGGAAGAGGCTCTTGCTGCTTGGGGGGCGTGTGGAGCTGGATTTGGGGCTCCTGCAGTGGCTTGTCTGCGTTGCAGGAAGTCCAGCACCATTTCCTGAATACGACGGCACACCCCCGCAATAAAACGGAGGGCCAGGGGATCTTTGTGTGCTTTTAGCAGTCCATAGAGGTATCGAAAACCCGGGTGCACCTCGAACCCTTTCTCTTCCAGAAATCTCGCCAACTCCCGAATGATCTGCTCTACGCTCCTCTCCTCTTCTGCGTATGTTCCTACTGCTGCTGCGGGCTCCTGAGAGATGACTGCTTTGACCCAGTGACGACAGACTACTCCCAAATTGTGCTCTGACTTGTCTGCGGGGTCAAAGAAAAAGTGTCTCTTCGCTGGCATCGTCGGCTGTAGGGGTCAGGGGTCTGCTGGACTCGCTGTCGGACGGACTCTCTCCTCCTCTGTGTCTGCACATTCTCCAGACAGGCAGTTCTGACCGTATGGGCCCACTCCATGAGTTGTTCCCGGGCAGCCGGGTTGGCCCGTAGGGCGGGAGACTGGGCTGCTTTCTCAACATACTCATTCAAACCTTTCGACAACGCTGCCTCGATCAATCAATCAATCAATCAACTTCTTCTAACCTCCCTCTGAACTTGCTGCCAAGGTCCTGGAGCAGCATTCTGCAGAGAATCTGCGCGGGCCGGCGCGCGGAACACTAGGCCCTGCACTCAAAAAAAAAAGAAAAAAAAAGTTTCGAATCTTTTTTAAAGAAACAATGCTTGTTTTTAACGCAACACCTCCTGCAACACTTTTTCGACGTACACTTGGACAACAGTTGTTTATCCCCTAAAGTACCATGATAAATGAAAAATTAAAGTCAATCTGCATGATATGCCGGGTTGGCTAGAGCCTAAGTGGTGGCTCACCAGCTTTAACCTAAGTCGTTCATTTATGTCATTCAAAAAAAAAAAAAAATCATCAAAATTTCTGATTTTTCATATTTTATTTTTTTATATATATACAGTGCTTAGTACTGCAGGGCCTAATGCAGGGCCTAGTACCTGGAACATAAATCGTAAGACATTTTACTCGAATTTACTTATAGTACCTAATGGTACTGTGGAAGCCTACAGGGTAAAGTTGAGTAAATTCCCCAATTTACTATTAAAATCGATTAAAGCTTGCGGGAATTTAAGATTTTAAATTCCTCTGGGCCCTGCCTATGCTACTTACCGATCCCTTTCCTAGAAGAATTTAAAATTGAACTCCGCATAGAATTTACTTCAGTACATATTCGGATAATATTCCATGGTAAATTCTGTTAAAATTTCTTATAAATTCCACTGGATTCCATAGACAAATTCTAGTAAATTCCATGCATTAAGTTCCACTTAATAAATTATTGGGGAATTTAACCTGCTAGTTAACCTGGTTTGTAGGGTGTGCAACTGCCGTGAATCTTTCTGACACCGTTTCGAAACTTTCGATCACGAATGCGGCGGAATGCCTCCTTGAAGGCTCCTTCTTTCAGAACTTCCATCTCGAGACTTCAATGAATTTCCATACAGTCATGCCGGCAGTCAACGCAGCCATTGCAAACCACTGCAACGCATACATGAAGTGTACGTGCTCATCTGCCCAGAAACAGAAATACTCATCCTTTCCCCTCATGGAAAAACACCAATGCCGCTTCCGTCTCTTCTTTGGGGGCACACCTCTATCGTCATCATACATCACATCGTAGGCATTCAACACAGCCTGCCCGCACTCCTCAAAATTCCGTGCACCTGAGAGTGCATTCAAATCTTTCGGTTCAATGAAGACGAACAATTTGTCTGCAGGCCGGTTCTTGAATCTCTTCCACGAAGTCCCAACAAACGGAATCTCTCCTGGATCGACCACCGCCCGCACAGTCAACCACTCAGGCACCTCATGGCGGTACTCAGGATCTGCCTGATCGAATGAGATGTGTCCTCTATTCACAAGGATCTTCGATCCATCCTCTAGAATCATCGGACAAACGATATTGTACCCCGGGTTGTTGAAAACCAAACCCGGACGGGGCCCGATTTTCATCTCCCGTGCGAGATCGTACACTCCATGCAACTCCACCGTCCTGTACGCCCACTCATCCATCTTCCCGGTCCAGGGAAAAGGCGTTCCATCGACCTTCACTCGGGGCATTGCCAGTCGCTCTCGTCGCATCTCGATCAAATCGGCCTTCCACTTCATTCTCTTCAACTGCCATACACCCGCACCGATCAGTGCAAGTGTCACAACGATACCGTACACGAGAAATTTGTACTTCTCGCCCTTGCGGGTACCGTAAATTCGGTTTCGCACAGAGCGACCAACGGGACTGGTGACGGGGTCAGAGAGACGGACTATTCTGATCACCGTACTACCTTCCATCTCCATGGGAATGGGGTATTTGTGTACGGAGTCTCGTAGGATCTCGATGTCTTCTGGGGTGGCAGGGTACAACACCTGCCCGGGAACTCCTTGAGGCTCAAATCTTCGAATTTCCTTGCTTTCGGTATTAATGGGAGAGGAGGAAGTGGAGGAGACGGCAGACGCGAAACGAGAATTCCGTTCTATGATTCTCGTCTTGAGTGCTCCTAATTCAGAGACACCCCCTTTGCCGAGCGCCCCACGCTGAGTGGACCCAAAGCGGGGACGCCCTGCCGCTACTAGGCGAAGTGCCCGACCGATCTGTCGGACCATCTGAGAGAGCGAATCAAATCGATGACAAAATGACTCCCTTGGACAGAAAATTTTGCTCAGTCGGACAAAAGAAAAGAGAAACGACGGAAGCTTACTTGTCTACACACCACACAGTATTCTTTGACTTATCAACATGAATTTTTAGTTCACGTTATGTTTCTGCGGAGTTGCCCGGTGTCAGAGGAACCGAGTCGGACCTGAAACTCTACTGTCACGGCATTGAAGCTGTGTCTGAGAATGTGGAGTTCAAGAGACGGCAGAGACGGATCGAAGGCCAATGCACCGCGCGGCCTGGGGACGCGGTCCAGCCGCGCCGCCCCTGCTCACTGAAATCAGGTCGGTTGACGTCGAATCAGTCCAGCGTCCAATTCCTTAGTAGCTCACTCACTTCCTCACTCGTACTCTTTCAGAGAAGCGCCCACTTCCTCACAACTCCGGAGAGACTACACTTATGTATAAGGACCGCGACAAGTTTTGTGTTTGCTTTTTGGTCGTTTCTCAAGGCAAGGAAGACCGTCGTTTCCATACATACTCTTTTAAACTACAGAAAATCACTTGTCTTTTATCGGGTCTTGGAAAGAAGTGAAGTACAGAGGAAGGAAGCCTTTACGGGGAAGAGTGCACGCAATCTGCTTTTGCAGAAGTGCAGCACTTTCTCCTCAGTTGGGTCTTTCCGTTTGTTCGGTGTGGTTACCATTCTGTGAACCCCATTCTCAAGTCTCCATTTTCTTCCTCCTTCCTTACAACTTCTCCTACTTTTTGTCGGTCTTACGTTCAAAGAAAGTTTTGTAAGTTAAACGTAGACGATAGGGCCGTCCATCGACTTATCCCAGGAATAAATCAGGGGACGAACCATGAACTGGCCCAAACAAAACAACGTGAAGGCCCAAATCCGGGCAGCAGAGGAAGCCCAAAAAGAAGCAGAGAAGAAACACGTACAGCTGAGGAGAGCCTCTCCTGCCCCAAGCCCCGGAACGGCCATGATCATACGTGAGTCCATCGATCCGTCCCACTGCATCCACGCGTATCCCCTCTCTTGTCTCCCCTTGTCGCTACAGATTCCTGAAACACTCTGCCTTTTCATTTCTTCAGTCTCTGATCGACTGAGAGTTTTCCCCCTCACTCCTCCCTCCCTCCCTGTCCCCCTCCATCTCTCTTGAATGCAGCCCCAGAGCAGCAGCAGGAGATGTTCATCAGAAAGTCCCCAATGCCTTCCTCGTCAATCTCGGGACAGGCAGGAGGCGCCGGGGCCCCTGCCCTCATCCCTATGATGAGGGGCGGGCCCACCCTCGGCCCTCGCAGCGCTGTTCCCGGCGCTGCGGGTGCCCCCGTCACTGTCCCACGCTCCGGCACTGGGGGTGGAGTGCCTGCACTGCTGGTCAACGGAGGTGCTGCTGCCGCAGCCTCAGCCTCAGCTCCGAAAGCGAATGGGGGGAATGGGGCGGCTGCGGCTGCGAGCGCCACCGGCCCAACTGCAAATGGTGGCACAGGTGCCAATGGGGGGGCGGCAGGAGGTGGGGGTGCTGGTGCGCGTCCTCCTGTGAAAGAGAGCGTGAAGGTCGTGGACTATGACCCCCGAGTGTTCAGCAAGATTGTTCAACTTGCTGTGCGGTTGTTTTTCGGTGATCCCGAAATCATCGTTGTGGATGCGATTGTCAAGGCCAACAGTTGCCTGCAGGAGTCAGATTTGAAGGACCGCACGGGGTTGGCTGATAAGACCATCAGTCGTGCCATCGAGAGACTTCGTGCAGTCAACCTACTTGAGTGCAAACTTTCCGCACGCACTGAGCACAAACGAGAGGCAGCCACGATGGTGGCAAAGCAAAGGCACATGCACACTGCAGTGGCCGCGGCAGCTAGTCATCAGTGGTGGTGGCTGGAGCCCTATGCCATCACGGCGATTTGTTTCCGTTTGAAGGCGATGGAAGCTGAGTTGAATCGGAGGGTCCGAGTTCTGAAGTCGGATCTGAAGAAGTGCACCAAGTGCGGGAAGGAGTTCACGTTGTTCGAGATGGCTGAAGTGAGAGTTGACGAGGTGGAAAACATCGCGCGATGTCCAAAATGCCAGGGCCCTCTCAGTAACGCTGTAAGTTGCTTGACATTCTATTTGCTTTTGAAAACTGCGATTGTCAAATTCATCCTACTGAGCCCTTTCAGAGGTCTTTCCCTTCCATAGTCTGTCCGTCTCGCAAGTCTCTCTGTGAGTCTGAGTGAAGGGAAACAAAGTCGTGTGTGCACTGCATGACGTGGCTTGCACTCACTCTTTTTTCTCTTCTTGTTCTGTTGGTTGTCGTTGTGATGAAGCGTCAATGTTCCTCTGTGAGGAAAGACGTGTAAACTCAGGAAAGGACGATGTGTACCAGTTGTCCAACTCATTCTGTCTTCGGTCTTTTTCTCTTCCTGCCTCCGTCTCCCCCTCTCCTCTCTCTCTCCCTCCTTTCCTCCTGCTTTCCCTCCCTCTGTGTATGTGTGTGTGTGTGTGTGTGTGTGTGTGTTTGAGAGAGAGAGGGTGTGTCAACGTGTGCACGTCACTAGGCAAGAGGGCACGCGCTTCTTCCCATGTATCCGAACTTCAGTCTGTCTCACAAAACTCCTCTGCCGCTTTTTCGACCGTCTGTCAGTCAGTCTTGTGATCAGCACCAAGGGACTCGGGGCGACCAACGGAATGCACACAGAGAGAACGAAGGAAGGGATGCAAAGAAGAAAAGTGATTGCGTGAGTGAGTCAGTGAGTGAGTGCGTGCTTGGGTGAGTGGCTGCAGGACCACAAGGAGAAGCGGGAGGAGGCAGAGAACGAGAGGGCGACCTTCAAGGCCGGTGTGGGGGAATTGATGCGTCTGTGCCAAGAGAACCTCGGCATGGTTGGCCAGCGTCCGACTCGAAACATTGGGGGGACACCTGATGAGACGAAGACGGCGCGAGAAGATTACCAGAAGAGGAGGGCGTATCGGCAGGCGAATCCGCAGGCGTGGCAAAATGAACAGAGGGACAAATTTAACAGGTCGACCCTCGACGAGATCTCAACTATTCAGCAAGGGCATGGATACGAGGGGAAAGAGACGGTAGTGGTGCTGGTATCTTCTGAGCGAGAGCTCGAAAAGCAGAAGGCGGCTCAGGCGGAAGAGGTACGACTGAGGGCAGGGAGGGAGGGGGGGAGGGGGGAAGGAGTCTGCATTTGGATGGGAGGGAAGAAGGAAGAAAGCAAAGGAAAAAACTTCCTGACTCTTCTTCCTGTCATGCACTCTCGCGTCTTCTCCTTCCTTCCTCTCTCCCTCTCCCTCTCCCCTCGTTTTCCGTTGATCATTTCTTTCTTCTCCTTTCGTAGCGTGAGGTGCTGGCGTATCTGCGGAGGGTTTTGAAAGTATCAAAAGCTTCACGATGCTTTCTTTTTTCAACGCACCGGAAGCCGACTTCCTCCTCCTTACCGCACCACCTTTCAACACACCTGCACCGCCACACATCCGTGCTACAAAAGTTGAAGGAGTGGATCAAAAAAGTCTCTGCTTACTCCTTCGTTGCCTCCATCTCACTCACTCACTCACTCACTCACTCACTCATCTTGTATCCCATCAGAGGAAGCGCCACGAGAAGCGCGGAGAGAACCTCCATATGTTCCACGAGGCCTTCAGGGGCACAAACCAGCCCGTGGGGGGAGACGGAGAGGGCGGTCCAAGTCCCTTCCGCTCTTCCTCCTCTCAAAACCCGTCCCAACCTGCTTGGGGTGGGGTGTCCTCTTCTTCTTCGTCCTCCACCGCACTCAAGGCCCCGCCCCCACCGTTCCCGGCACCACACGACGCAGGCACCAAACAACAGCAGCAGCAGCAAGCGCAACAGCAGAAAGCACAGGGACAGGGCCCGGTCCCCGTAGCGAAGGCCAAACCAGCGAAACCGGCGGGCTTACCCAGCTTCAAAGTAAAGGTCGCAGACTCTGTCCTGAAGCAGCGTGCAATGAACAGGTACGTCTGTCGAGGGATGAGGCGTCTCTCTCACACAGTTTGTGGTGCGTTGTATTGCCTCCCTCCCATTCCGCTTTTCTTTCCGGGTTGTCGTGTGTTGACTTGTGTTGGAAGCGCATAGTCGCCATACCTTTCGTGAAGTCCGGCCCCGTCTGCTTTCTTCTTCTAGTTCTCTCTTTTTTCAGGGTCTGTTTCCCCTTCTTCTCCCTTTACTTTGAGTTGTGGAACTGGTCACTCTGATCGCCTTAGTGAATCCTATCGACGTGCCGGTTCATGCCTTCCCTCCCTTTTCTGTTCTCTTGACTTCTTTTCTAGTTTTCCGAGGGAAAGCGGAAAGAAGAGAAGCAACGAAAGGGAGAAAGAAACCCCCACTCTCTCTGCATTCGTTGGCACTACACTGAAAAGGAATGGAATAGCTCAGACCTCTCCATTTGTAAGTCGAAAGATATAAAAGAACTGTAAAGATAGCAGTGTCCATGTTGTTCTTCCTCAATCCCTCTGTCGCTCTCGCTCGCTCGTGCCCTCTCTCTCTATCTCTGTGCATGTGTCTGTGTGTGTGTGTGTGTGTGTGTGTGTATGTGTGTGTGTGTGTGTGCGTGAGTGACTGTGTGCGATGAACGAACGTGCAATCGATCGATCATTCAGGGCCGAACCCGATGGAGTGCCTGCCGCGAAGAAGGTGAAGCCTGCCCCCCCGCCTCCAGCCGCAGAGCAGCAACAAGCAGCAACTGCGATGGAGGACGTGCCCGCTGCGGCCGCTGCTGCTGCGTCGTCGGAGCCCCCAGCTGACCTGCCCGCCCCACAGGAGCATGGGCAGGAACCTGATGAGCTGATGGAGGGCAACGACGACGATTGGTTCCTCACGGCCCCCAAACAGGACGACAAGAGGGCGGCAAGGGCATCAGAAGTGAGGGCAGAGGTCGAACAATTGAAGAGGGAGCTGACCGCGATGGGGAGCGTTTTGTTCCCCGATTTTGATGATGAGCTGGTTTCTCTAGAAGGTACGTTCGTTTGTTCGTTGTTTTCTTTTTTTCCTTCTGCCTTTCCTCATGCCCTTTTTGTGCTACATCGTCGGTGGTGTTTCTGATTGTAGTTTTTTTCCTGTTTGCGGTCGGCACGGATCTGTGCCTGAATTTCTTTCTGTCTTTTTTTCTCTCTGTTTCTCGAGTTCTGTGTCTTCGTCCGGTCTTTCTTTCTACCTTTCTTTCTTCCTGCGAGGCGGGGATGCAGTCGCAACGGGTTTATGTTTCCCGCGGCTCTCCTTCGTCCCCCGTTGGTATTTGACCTGTCGCCTTTCTCTGCCCACGTCCTTCTTTGCTTCCCCCGCCTTTTGGCGTTTCTCCCTCACTCACTTCCCTCCATTTATCTTCCCTGCTTCGCAGACGCTCTGAGAGAGGAACGAGAGGACGAAATTGCCGAAGACCACTTCGAGAAGTTTGATGTCCGTCGGTGTTTCTTTCTTTCTCTCTTTCTTTCTTTCTGTCTTTCACGTTGAATGAGTGGCTGCTGCGTGGCTGATTCGGGGGACCCACAGGCATGGGATTGTTTTTTCTTTTTTCGACCACGGCTTTTTGTTTTCTTTCGCTTTCTCTCCTTGTTCCTTTTCATTTCGTGTGTGCCTTGCTTCGTTCTCAAGTGCCGCCTTTCCCCCACCCCTTTTTTTTCATTTCGTTTTTCCTTTCACTCCCTCCTCTCTTCATCCTTTTGGTCCACTCTTTCAGTCATTGTCCTGCCTGGTTGCATGTCTGTTTTGCTCTTCAGTTCATTTCTGTTCTTTTCTTTCTGTTTACATTCTTTCGTGTATCCGTCGCCTTCATGTGTTTCTTTCGTTTTGGTTTCTCCGTTCTGAAATTGTTACTGTTTCGTCGTTTTCTCGGTTCCCATTCGGTGACTGGAGTGAGGATGCACTGCGGCAAACTTTTGGGTTATGTTCACTGCCGCTGCTAGTTTCATATTGTTCTTCGGGCCTGACGGAATGACGGACTCACGGCCACATGTTTGTTTCCCTTCCCAGTCGACGGAGTGTAGACAGAAGGGGAATGCTCCTTTCTCACTGTCACTGGCAGGCATGCAGCTGAAGGTTTTTGTTTTTGTGAGTGCAGGCTGCGAAGAACGCCTACAAGGCGAAAAAGGCCGAGCTGGAGGCAAGATTCCAAGAGCTCCTCAGCTTGGACCCCACCGCCTCTCTTGACTGACAGCGAGACCGCCAGACAGAGTGACCGACTGCACAGTGTACAGTCTGCACTGTATGACGGCACGGTTGGGACTCGGAGACATCACAGAAGACAAATTCAAGACCGCAGGGACGAACTAGGAGGCGAAAGAAATAATTTCAAAGAATAACAAGAAAAAAAGATAAAAAGAAGGGCCAAACTCGGAGCCAAAAGGAAAGCAAGTTTTTGAAATCACAGCTTGATACTAGGCTTGATATATTAAGTTTATATTTTATATAATACACTGAGAATTAAGCCCTAGAAAAAATTGTGTATTATTTAATAGTAGAATTGATTGATTGATTGATTTTTTTTGATTGATTGATATGTTCCGCCCTAGGGCCTTCCCATAATTCTGGATATAAAACTGGATCAATCTGCTACATAATCTGCCTCGTAATCTAGCTAGTCATCTATTTAAAGCTCTGTCCGTGGCGAAAAGCCTAAAACTACTAAAGTACGGTTTAACTACCTAAAATTCTGGTTATAAAAATAGTATGTCTCACTGACTGCCAGTGACTATTATATATGGCAAAACCATTCTGTCTCGTTTATCAAATTTGTTAACTTGAACGAACTGGCAAACGAAGAATTATTAATTACTAAAATTGATTGATTAATTGATTAGTTAGTAATTCCGCAAAAAGACTTGAAAAAGTGCCGTCTCACCTAGCTTCCCACCTAGTTTCCCACACATTTTGAATTATTACCCGTAGTAGATTTAGAACATAATAAGATTTGTGTTCCGCTACGTGTTCCGGGAATCACCACGGCTAGCGCCACGGTCCACTGCCAGATATCGATTTACAGCTAGGTTGGTACGAATATTATGATTCATGATTTTTATTACTAAATCAGTAGACGTCTAGCCAGGATTTTCAACGACCTCGTCAGACCAGGCTAGTCAACGACGACAATTTGGTAAATGACAATCTAGATGACAATCGACATACAAATATGGTCTAACAGGTTTCAAGTAAATGAAGTTTTTCGTGGAGGTCCCTCCTCTTTATTCACAATTAGCCTTGTAGATCTCCATTTCCTTCTTGGTCGCTTCTTTGAATAAGCGACGCACGCAGTCTGCAGGCAGCATGCAATTATGCACGCCAGATGGAGCAGAAATGCAACAGATACCTGGATGCAACTTCATATCGATGCAGAATGGTGCGGAAGATTGATTCGATTCGTTGGCCTCCGTTCTCCATCAAAAGAAATCCATTTCTTTGCTGCGGAAGAGAGAGTATCTGCAGCGTGAGAGAGAATTCGTCCAAGCTAGGCGACAGAAAAAGGAATCACAGGAAGGGCCCAGCAAGCAGAATACCAGGCAGGCACGCAAGGGGATCGCAGAGCTTCACGTCTACACTGCTTACTGTCACCGCTGCCCCTCCCGTTTTTACGGCATCACAACCCTCTCGTGCAGACAAAATCTTCAACTTCGATCAAGTAGACCTACCCACCCATGTCTGCCGAAAGCCAGGCCACTGTGGCCTCTCTGCAAAGGTCAACATCCATTTGAAAAAGCTGGCGCTCCAGCTTGGCGCCGCTTTTCCTGCGTGCTTTGCTCTGCAGGTGCCAGAGCTTCTCGTTCCCCCCCTTCTTGTCTGCCCACAAGGAGGCAGCCAACTCAGGAGGGAAATCACTGGCCACAACGGCGTCGGGGTCGGAGGACGATTGCTGCTTTCACGCGCCCAAGAATTAAAAGGAGGTGGAATTGGTGAGTTACACAGCGGGCCCACAGGAAGGCACAAGCACGTTCCGTCAGAGAAGAGAAACAAAAGAGAGTTCATCGGAAGGGATTGCACCGCCGTCTTCCGCATCCCCCTCTTCGAGCCCCCATCTTGCTTTCTTTCTTTCTCTCTCTCTCTCTCTCTTATGGCTGCCTCCTCTCGCTCCTCTCCCTTCAAATCTGTTCAAGCGATGATTGAAGAAAAGCGTCTCAAACCTTCGCGCGCTGACACAAACATATGGAACGCCCGAATTCCTGCCAACTTGATCGCGATTCGAACTTTCTCACTCCAAAATCATCGCATTCAATCGTCGTTTAGGGACACGTACGTACGAAAAGTCCCCCCCTGTCTCTCACTCACTTTTGTTGCTCGACCCAGGATGAAGGGCTTGTAGAGGCCGAAGGTGGCGTCGGGTGTTCCCGTCACCAAGTGGAGGGCAACTGCAGACGCACGCACGAGCACCCAATGCGTCTTTTGCGTTTTTTCGTTTCTCCACTCCTTCTTTTCTTTGCTCTTTTTCGCACATCATGTACGGACCGCGTATGCCCCCAATCAGCCCCCCTGACCGGACTGCCTGACCTCTTTGTGTTCCTCTCTTCATGTCCTCCTGGGTAGGCAGGATGGAAATCATACTGCAAGTGGTTGTGAAGGCCCCCGTCATGTTGATCTCTTCGTCCCTCAGGACCTCCTTGGCAGCCTCGGGAGTCAGAAAGCCGTCTCCCTTATCTGAAGATCAAGTCAACCTACAGGGCATCAATCAACAGGACCCTCTCTGCAGCTTTTCTTTTTTTGTCAACAAAAGAATGACAAAAGAAACCTCAAATTTACCACCTGCATGTCTTCCATGTAAAATGAGAACATTTCGCACGAACGACACAGCCCACTCCCTTAGTCTGCGAAATCGACGCACTAGCAACAGACACACAAAGCTTTCCACCCCGCTGTCTGCTCGTCACCTCCACTCAAAGAGGAAAAATGCCAGTCCCCTCATCTGTCTAGTCTCTGGTCTATTGGGTCGATGCAGGAAGAAGGGGAAGAAACACCACTAAGGGTCCATTCTCAAGGGCATAATTAAGCTGTATAAGGGGGCACCTGAGAAGAGAGCAGCGGGGTGACTGACGTTCCCTTGAGCTCCAATTTTTGTTGTCTTCCGTCGCCGTCCCATCGTCTGCTGCGTTCTTGATCCTGCAGCCAGACCCGCAGCGACACACAGTCACGTGTTGTCTTTTTCCCGCATGCACACATAGTCACACTGGCAAGTACACACGCACGAACGCACGAACGCACACACGCCCACACGCACACACACACACACATATATATACTCACACAAATGCAGACACACACCGAGAGAGAGGGGGCGAGAGAGAGACACCCTGCATGCGTCTTCCTTTTCCCTCCGTCTGTCCGCATGCAGAAGAGGAAGAGAGAGAGAGAGAGAGAGAGAGAGAGAGAGACAGACAGACAGAGTGACTGGTTGACACACCCAGAGATTATGACAAGCGGACGAACGGACCTTTGGCAGAGGAGTTTTTTCACCCTCCCGAATCTCCCGTCGTCTGCGTAAAGGATTCGAGGAGCCAGAAAGAAAGAAAGGAGAGCCACTCAACCGACAGGGGCGGGGTCTGACTCTGCATCTGTGCGTGGGCGTGCCGAGAGCAACGCATTTGACAGAAAAGCTCTTCGGTACACAATGTGCGGAAGAAGTTTTGTCCCAGAAACATCTTGCACCAAAGTCGCAACGCACTTCCTTTCATTCACTCGCGTCTTGCATAACTAGACACTCTTCATGCTGCTTCAACTATGCGTCCACCCACATGCAGTTCACGCTCCATCCAATTTATAGACAAACCTACACCCCCCTAACCATCGTCTCCCGTGAGAGTGTCTGAGGTTGCAAAGCTGCGACAGAAGTCCAACTTGCCCTCGCTGTCCTTTTTTGCACTTCCTTGGGACTCTACATGCGCCTGCAGACCTGATTGAAAAGGCAAGGAGGGAGAAGAGCTGAGACAGAGACAAATTCAGGCCCGCAAAGCAAGCAGGCGGGCCAGGCAGGTAGGCAGGCAGGCAGACTGAGCTAGAACAGAAAAGAGGCATCCCGACGCCAACCAGTCAGGATCGCCACCAAGTAGACCAAATGTAAAAGAGAGATACCCACTGCATTGCATGCAACACGCAATTGTGCGCAGACGCAGACCACAAAACCCGAGCTCGATTGAAGAAAGCACAGACAGTCACTTATAAACGCCCCCCTCTCGACTGGCATGACGGCATCCGACAGACCCTTAAACGATCTCTCGAATCCTCCGTGTATCGTGAGGCCGTTGGAGATGTTCCTGTACCCCGACGTTTTCCTTTCTGCCACCCAGTGTCGACCCGCTGTTTCCAAAACCCAAACCTGCGGAGAGTCATTCAAAGCAACCAAATGACTTCAAACTGTCAGAAGGCTGGTGCATGTTCAGGTTCTTTGAAGTTGCTGCCAGACAGCTAGTTGTTTTCGTTGGCTCGGACACAACATTTCAAATTCACCCTCTTTCATGCATGAACGCGCACACTGTCATTTTTGCACAACACGTACACGGTCAACCCCAACCTACCACCTAGCTCTGAGAAGGACGACGGCCTTCGAATGCCCTGATCGACTTTCTCTCTTTAGGCCGGAGGGAGGGAGGGAGTATGCGGATCGATCTAGACAGAGACAGACCTCTGAGGGATCGCAAATCAAAAAGGAGTTGTGGTAGTACCTGCAGGAAGTGAAGAAGGAACAAAATGGAGTACGGTTTTAAATCCGTTTGACCTGTCAGTCACTGGCTTCTTGTTCACACCGCTCCGTCACATGCTGGACATACGCACGTGTGAGATTGAGAGGCAAGGAGACGACACAGAAGAATAGAAAGAAGCACGGAAGAATAGAAAACTGGAAGCCAGAGACTCTTCATTGGAAGGCAGAAAGAGAAGAAAAAACCCATGCAGAAAGAAATCTAACCCAACAACCCTGAGGTGCTTCCCCTTCCCCTCCCTAGTCAATTCCCAAAGAAGAAAGAAAGAACCAACCACTTTCCTGTCTCCGAACACGAACCTCCCTGTCCGTGTGTTTCTAGCAACTCAGTGATCACCTTCAGCTGCGGACATGAAGGACAAGAGAGTCATCAGTTTGTCATGGTGAGAAAAACGATGGGTGGGGTCAAGAACCACCGAAGGAAGACCATTGAGCACGCAGCAGCAACAACAAAACAAAAAAACTCGTCCCTTCCAGAAGATAACAAAACTCCAAGAACAACACCATGAAAGAGAACCTACAGGAAACCAACCAGCAACAAAGCAACATGACGGTCACTTACCGCTTCCTCTGCAGTGCCCCCTCTTTCCAAACCCAACCTGCAGTTCATTATTTGATTGAAGGAGGAAAGTAAAGTTAACACATTCAAAAACTGCGCTACGACAAAGGGATCTCCAGAGATGAGAAAAGGCAGGGGGGGGGACTGGAATTTACTGCCGGGAACCGAGACGCTACACAGACATGAAGAAGGACGAATACTGTGCCCTCTTCCGGCATGCAGATCAAGAGGGAAGTCAAGCCGCGCCTCCCTCTGAACGAAACCGAAGCCCCCCCATATGAAGAACCAACTGACCAACCGGAGCAGGTCCATCCCAAGGAGCCCCGTCTCCTCTGTCGGCTCACTCGTCCACACCGCCTCATTTCCTATCACGACGTTGCACTCGTTTGCACCCATCTCCCCTGATGTTGCACACACACACACACACACACACACACACATACACACACACATACACACACACATACACATACACACACACA
>JAHBMJ010000584.1:15000-32997 GCA_018398765.1 Chromera velia | reverse complement strand
CACACACACATGCACACACACATGCACACACACATGCACACACACATGCACACACACATGCACACACACACACACACACACACACACACACACTCTCATCTGACTCATGCATGCAGCCAGGCAGCAGCCCTAGCAGCAGCATGAGGGGCCAGCTAGGCTGAGGCATTTCGGACTTTTCTTTTGGAGTATGAAATGCAAACTGGAGTGCACGGCGATGCACTTTTCTTGTTTTCTTTCTTGACGGGGGGGGGGGNGGGTTGGTAAGCCAGGGGTACGTACTACGTAGTAAGTTAATTGTGTTAATTGTGAAAACATCTAGGAAAACATGTAATCATATGTAGTCTAATTAAGGCATATAGTCTAGGACATAGTCTAACAAGATTTCCTAGAAGACTTGGAGCTAGACTTAGAGAAAGAAGCTTCACTGTCATAAAAGGAAGAGTGCCGCAGAAAGGTGAATAGAGAGTGTCACTTGAGAAACGAATTTGTCCCTAGGCAACGCATAGTGATAAAAAAAAAGAAAAAAAAAAAATCTTGAGAAGCTTACTAATCTTATTTGATTGATTTATTTTTTTTATATTATTTTATTGGAAGTGCCAAACATATAATAAAAACATATCTAACTACAAAACCTACCTTTGCTAAGTTTGCTTGGACCTTTAACCACCAGACAAAAAAAAAAAAAAAAAAAAAAAAAAATCTCAACATGTCTATTCTTTTTTTTTTTTTTTACCATTGTGCGTCGCCTAGATTTGTCCATTCTGTTTCGACTTGCTTCACCTTTCAGTCCTTGAGGATGAACTCCATGTTCTTACAGAATGCCTAGTTTACGAATGGGAAAGGGAGGAATGCATTGGCTATCTGGTACAAAGTTGGATAGATAAGAGAGACAAGAGAGCAAAGCGTGTAAGAAAGTCAGAAGGGGATAAAAAAATTGATAAAATGGCCTTCTTCACTTTCTTGGTTAACGAAGCACACTACCATGTGAACACACTCATAAAAAGAATCTTGATGAGGCGCAGAACGTGGGGGAGATGCAAAGAGGAACTTTAGGATGCTTTTTGAGATATCACTGCCGAACAGCTCGCAGAAGTCCACGACAAAGAAGAGAAAGGGAAAGGAAACAGAGAGCCGCGTTCCAAGGTAGAAGATCTAATCGGCAATATATGATTCGGTATGCTTTATTAGATGAAAAGAGCAAGAGAGATAGGCTCTGTACGTAGGTATAAAGCTGCAAAAGTAATGGAGGATGTATGCTACCGCTCCATGCACTCCTACCGTGTGTCACTCTGTCTTTCACTCGCACTTCGTCAGAGAAAATCAAGCATAATCTCATCTTATCCCGGGACTATAATTCAAATGTATCTATGTTTGTCGACAGTTGCAATGGTTTTAAAGTGCAATACAAGAAATGCATGTGTCGTGACTAGTGTCGTGATGGGATATGTTGTTACATATATGCGTGCATGATGTGGAGTAATGTACATGAATGTATGGTGCAAGGCGGACGTCAGATAACGGGCACACAGGTCTAGGGCTCCGGCCCCGAACACAATGTAATCTTGTAATCTTGAAGGATTTCAAACTACATTCTAGACAGGTCTAGGGCTCTAGCCCCGAACACAATGTAATCCCTGTAATCCCTGTAGACTAGATTTCAACCTATCAGTTTGATTGTAGTCTAATTTGTAAATCAATATCAATCAATCAATCAATCAATGTTAGCTTTGCAGCCTTCGCCATAAATTTTTATGTCAGTTCTTCAGTTAATTTCCTGGTAATTCTCTGGCAAAAATATGAATTTACAAATAAATTTGAGTTAATTTAATTTAGAACGTATCATATTAATATACTAGTTACTATATCAACACTGTATAATAACACGTGCACATATAAATTGTAATTGGGTTCTAGATTTAGTTTGTAAGTCGATATGTCGATTCTTACAGTCGAGAAGTTGCGTTATGCAAGGCATTACAAAAAACATCATGCTATCTGCCTCTCTCCGATGACGGCAGCTGTCCGTGGGATGGGTGCGATGCAAGGGCCCTCGAACCTCCTGCCGTTGAACTTCCCCCTGCAACCAGAAGCGCCTCTCCTTCATCCCCGCCCCTACAGACACACACACACACACACACACACACACAGACACAGACACAGACACAGACACGCACACACACACACACACACACACACACACACACGAAACAGGGAGTCGATCAATACGGACAGTGGTGATACAACAAACATGGCGCAGTCATTTCATGGCCAGTTTTCCAAATGGAGCGGCTTTGTTTTCTTTGCTTTTTGCGCTGACATGACACGAGAGGCTCGATCACGGAGTCAGTGTGGCATTTGTTTCTTCACAACGAGACGACTTTCTGTACTTCCGAGGTTCGCTTTTTTTTTATATTCTCTTTGAAGATACTGGCGTCCACACAAATGTTGGTTTAGAGGTGCTGGCTTTATTGAGGCCCAGCATGCCCACTGAATGCAAACGCACAGATCGATCATCAATCCGGGGAGGCTTCGATCGGCCAAGCACTTGCATCCGCTTCGCTTCCTCGCTGAACACCGAAAGAAAAGAGAAGCGGACGGACCGACGGACCTTCAAAGCTTTGCGAATGAGAATGACCACCACGGCGATCAGCGCCACACTCAGCAGAGCGGCAATCACGACCGCAACGATCTTCCAGGTATTCCACCTGAAAGAAAGAACACACACACACACACACACACACGCAATTCATACAGAAGAGAAGAGACCACAGACGCATGCGAACATGAAGAAACCTATTGTCAACCAGGATGGTCTAGAAGGGACAAGAAAGAGAGAAAATCGATGGAGAGACACATTTTCGACAGCGTGTAAGTCAAAGAATTGTTCAGTGAGGAATTCCGGGTAGTCGAATTCCTTTGATCTCCACACATACACACACACACACACTCTCTCTCTCTCTCTCCCACACACACACACACACACACACACACACACACAGAGAGAGAGAGAGAGAGAGATGAGGGGCACGAAGAGAAAAAAATTCAATGAATGGCTGCTCCAACATGGACAGAGAGGACCTCCAAACAGGATCGAAGACACGGAAGACTCCAAACAAACGGACAAATAAAGAAATGAATAAATAAATAAAGACAGGAAGAAGACCGAAAGAACGAACAAACAAACGCCTGGAAGGAAGCGATACAGGAAGGATGGAAGACTGCAAGCAAAGGAAGGAAAACAGAGGAGAAGGAAAGTTGGACAAAGAGAAGATATTGATTTCATGAGACAAACGACCGAAGAAGTATCATGCAGACCGATAATTACCGACCGAATGCCGATCACCCTCACGTGACCCCCACTCGCCCCCTCAGCCACCCCCACAGCAAGCAGACCAAACCAGGCGTGAATCAGAACACCCAGCAATGTTCCACACGTCGTGATCGCATGGTCGCTCCATCTGCATGAGCGACAGCAAAGAAAAAGGGAAAGTGGAAGGGTACAGAGACTTGAGGCCGACTGACAGACTGGCAGGCAAACAGACAGATCGACAGGTATTAAAGGGACACTGAACCAGCCTTTCCCTCTCGATCTGCCCCTTGCTACAAACAAGAAAGTATTACACAGAAAAATTCAGGGAAAGGCAGCTCGGGTAGCATACAGATGGATGCACATGACAAAAAATCCAGATGGACCCATTGACAACTTCCTCTCTACTTATGACTAATTCAGTTCACGTGATTACAGCAGAGATCTCGATGAATGAGGAGCTACACCGAGCAAAGAAAGGAACGAGGAGGGCACACACCGAAGAGGGCTGTGATTCAAGACTGTTCTGCCTTCCTTCTTTTCGCACACTGGAATGCCCACACACATTCTCTCCTCCCACTCATCTTTAGGACTCTCACTCTCTCACTCACGTGACGGTGGAAGCTCCCAGGACATACGAAACCGAGCACGGGGTTGCAGGGGAGAGTCGTAAGAGAAAGAGAACCTGCATGCAACAAGGCAGGCAGGCAGACGAACATCCAGCCAGAAAGCTGTCCCGTCGCGCCGACTGAAATGCAGGGAAGAGGAAAGAAGAAGAGCCAAAAAAAACCAAAAAAAGAGTACGGGCCCCAGGAAGATGGGCGTCAAATTCCAAGAGGCACGCGCACGCACACGCGCATAGGTCCGTGCATTCATTTTCACACGGAATTCTTTTTCAGGAAACGCTCTGAATTCTGTATGAAAATGAAGTGAAGTAAAAGACGGAGGGACTCAAACGATGCACATCCGTCTAGAACGCGCGTCCATGAGACAAAAGAAAAGTGCGCAAAGCCGATGACGGGTCTCGGCGACATCCTAGTCTCCTTTCTTCTTTCAACTCAACCCATGCCGTTCGGACCAGCGAAGGAAAGACCGTGTGCACATCTCTCCCTTTACCGCCTTGAATGGGAAAGCATTCATGCAGATCGATCGAAGCGCCAAACAAGACTATCCCCATACTGAGTGCATGTATCTCTTTTCAAGGACATAAATAAATAAGGCCGCCAACCTACCAACCCTGATTGCATCCCTCTCAATCGCCTTATCGAGAAGCCGGACGTTTCTGTACCTCCGCATCGCTCGTTGGAGAGTGTCTGAAAAGAGAAACCTGGCCACGAAAAACATCTGCAGGCAGGCAGGCAGGCAGACAGACAGATAATAAATCTACGAGGGCAAATCCAGGAAGCACGAATTTCCGAAGCTGGGGAGGGAGCAAGAAAGGAAACTGGGAATGCAGAAAGGCGACTCGCCTCCCCTCCGAAAAAGGAAGGAAACCAAGACACAAGGAGACAGTGACGTTGCTTTCCTACCGCAAAAAAAGGGCACACGTATTGAATCTCTTTCCTCAGACTGTTCGACTTACCACCTGCGATCCCACCCAGTCACCCGCAAATGCTCCCGCAACGGTTAAAAAATACCCTGCACGAGCACAAAGAAGACAGGAGAAGACTGTGGAACTGCACCTAATATTTGATGGGAGCGCTGAACTTTTGTTTTTTCTTTCCCTGCCGCTGTCCGTCACGCGCTCTCTGTATCTATCTACCTGCACAGACAGACCTTGTACCATCCCGTATAGGTTGATAAATGTAGCGACGCCCCCAATCAGGAGCGGCCACACAGGAAGGGATGTGCAGAGAAGCACAGTGTACAGGGCAAAGAAAACGACCACTCCCCAATACCCGAGTCCTGCTGCCACTTTGAGGACGCCCTTGATGACTGGCTCCAGTTGATGAAACACGAAGAGCTCCAGAATGACAACAACCAAAACTAATGCAATCAGAACAAGCACCAGAATCTTCACGGGAGTGAGCACGAAAAGAGGGCCACTGTCGTCCTCTTCCGCCTCCCCCCTGACTCCCCCTGCGCTCGCTGCGGCCCCGTTCTCCCCCGGCTGCAGCGCCTGTCCCGCCTCCAGGGTGCCTGCCCCTGCCCCCGGCTGCCCCTTGGCGTTGTCTGTGGCGGCCTCGGTTGTTCGCTCCTCGCTCTCATCCTGCGGCATGATGATATTTTTCTTCACGCTCACAAGAATGATAAATGAGGAAGACCCACAGCGAAACAACAGTCACCGATTTTCCGGCCCTGTCCCTCGTCTAAGAGGAGCAAGAGGGACGAGAGAGTCCTACTCAGCTGAGAGAATGCAGCTAGACGGAGGATGTGAACCCAACCTCACAGTAGTCAAGCAAAAGTCATGCAAGCAGCAATTTCGGTGGTATCGAAGGTGAACGTATCTTCGTCTCCGTCAGTCTCGACACTTCACGGTTTGAATTCTGCCGACAGGCTTCTCCGAGTTTCCAATGCTTAACAGAGCCTCCGACCGTTTCGATGGCGCGAACATATACTCGATCCTTCTCGGCATTTCTCACCTATTTTTTTGAGAACAGATTTTATGTTGGGTTCAGCATTTTGCACTGAGCATGACATAGAATGACTCATGCAGCAGATTGACTCGATGGCGAAATCGTCATTATTAGGGTCATGCATGTTTTGGGTCGACTATATACCCCAAATTCGCTTTCCGGGCCATTCGCACGCGCTTCGCGACGTTCGCGTGCGTCAGATGCTTTGGGAGGGCATGCATCAATCAGAAAAATCCAAACCGCCAGAAATTCATGGATTCAGCTAGCTTGATTGAGACTTCTAGCAGTTCGATGGATCGATCTAGCATTGACATTCTCTTTACCTGTATGAACCTGAATAGATCCTGTGCCTGTGTATGTGTGTGATTGAGTTCCCTCCGGAGGAAACGTCTTCGGAAGGTGGGTTATTCATCTACCACTATAATCAACGTTAATGGTGACGAAGCTCCTATCGAATTTCGGTCTAGATTTCGGTTTCGTTTGACTGCGTCCACTTCTACCAAAAAACAACCTTTTGATTCCTTCCATCGGCTGAAGTTTGGAGTCCTTCAGCCACTCATCACTTCTTTCTTCCCTCCTCTCTTTCCATGCAGACGCGAAAGAAGGAGAGAGAGAGAAAAGAGAGAGAGAGAGAGAGAGAGAGAGAGAGACGGTACGTCTGCTCTTCGGAGCGAGTCAGTCCCTCCTTCTCCCATGCATACCATTCATGAAGACTCTCCTTCCACTGAACTGAGACGTCGCTCTCCCTCTCTTTCACCCAAAAATGATGGCCGTGCTGATGCAGAAAGCCGTCGTTCCGTTTTTCGCCTCCGTCTGATTTTCGTGGGTATGAGACGGCTAGCCCTTTGGCAAAGCTGAATCAAACCTCTTCACTTTTTCCCTCTTCCGCCCCTCTCCTTCCAATTTTGCCATGTTCTCACTCCTTTCCCGACATGAACGAAGGCGGTGCAGATGTAAAAGGCTCTCGTTCCCTTTTTCCCCCTCCCTCTGGCTTGCGTCCCCAAGAGACTTCAAACCCTTCGGTCAAGGAGACTGAAGAAAGACAAGTCTCCCTTTCCCTTTCCCCCTCTCGCCCTCTCCAACGTGTAGATCTCGCCTCTGCACAAGCTATTTCTTCACCTCCATCTCATCTTATTTCATCTTCGCTTCACATAATCCAACCTTGCAGCAGAGAGATGCCCCCTAAGGCGGCCACGGTGGTGAGTCCAGTCAAGGTACCTCCCAGGGTTCCACCTCTCCCCTTCTGTGAACCATCACAGTCCTCTTCCTCTGTTCCGTCTCGTCAGATCAATGTGGGAGTATCGAGTGTTTCGGCCCCCAGATTTTCTTCTTCTCTTGCTCTTTTTCCTGCCTTTGTGCCCGTGAGAGAAAAAGGAGACAACCATGAGAAAGAAGTGCATAGAAATAGTGAGACAGATGGGAAGACAGAAAAACAGTCTGATAAAGACCCTGTCCAACCTCCCATTTCCAGTTTTCTTCAATCCACCCTTTTGCCCGAATCTGCCCGTCTCAACGCAGCGGTGCTTGAAGGAAGACAAAAGGCTGAATGGAAAGAAACCAAACTGAAGGAATTAGAAGAGGTGAAGCAGAAAGAAGTATGGTATTCAAGAGAGATTGAGACTTGTTTGGCCGTCTCCCAACTTTCACCTGCCCAGATCCCATCTCCTCTCTCCCAACTTCACACTGTTCTTTTGTTAGAACGAACGTCTTGGTTACATGAGCAGCAGTGAGATTGTGTGGAGACAAAAGCATAGGACCGACCCTTATGCAGTTGTGCGCCGCTAATCATTGTCACCTTGCATACGCGGTGCATATTTTCATCTGATTTGTTCTGGTCTCTGGTCAGTGCATGTGAGTCTATGCATTATTCTCGTGAAGGTTCAAATTGGAGACGTGACGTGCATGCGACGCCATCAGTCCGCGCGCGTACACGCGTCGCCGTGAGGACCGATCGATCCATCTACGCGTACCGTTCGATCTGTTGTGCAACTGTTGTGCATGTGTTGTTGGCGATCGACTTCATGCATTGTAATGAGTGCCTGGATGACACTTGTACGTCAACAAATAGGAAAGGAGCGATTCAATTAAGAAGTGGTAGATGTGCATTTCTCAAAGGGCCCATCGATGCATGACGAGCCAATTAGTTGATCGACTGTCGAGATCGATCGATCGACTTTCACTCTGCGTATTGATTCTATCCTGCCTCGATCGATTGAGCCTCTTTATGGTACTACTTAGGTTAGTCCTTTCGATTGACAGACTTCTGTGTATGTGTATGGACTTCGGACATCAGGTCATCAGGTCACAGTATCATCCTTTGGCTTTCTGTTTCTAGTCTGTCTGCTAAGGACTAGCTCTTTGCTTTTGATTCTTATATTTCTCCGTCGGTCCATCTCGACCATCCTCATTGTCTTATATCAGTACGTGTCAGACTGGTTGGAAAAATGGCAACTGTCTCTTCCATTTCAGTTCCCCTTTTCAAAGCCTTCGGTGTTGCGCACTTTAAGAAGTGGAAAGGAAGCTTCCGCAGAGCAGTCCTTCTTCTTCAAGCAACTACTACAGAAGATGACCTGAAGAAAATATACATGCAGTCAGCGTTCGACGTAACTGCAGGTGCAGCAAAGGGGGAGGAGAACATTGACCTTGTGTTCATGCAGCGAGTTGAGCGGGTCATTCCCGACTGGACGGCGAACCAGAAGGCCCTCGATGAGATTCTCACGGACTTGGAGGCCTTGTACCTTGATGATATTAAGAAGCAGAGGGTCGACGCCTTGCGGGTTATCCACAACATCCGACAGCGACACGATGAGGACTTAAAGATCTTCTTTAACCGCTTTTTTGCTGCTGTGGCAGGTACGAGGCCACCCTCCCTGCTGGCCAGACCATGTCGGACTCCGACAAGTCTGTATACCTGATGAACGCCCTCACTGACTAGAAGAAGAAGAAGGTCGCCATCCTGATGGGTGACCGCGACACCTGGGTAGCCCTGCAGGATGCAATGAAGAGTCTCTTCCGAGTGGAGGCTCTCTCAAGCAAGACCAAGAACCCCGCCATCATCGGCAACACTTCTGACTTCTCTTCCATAGCCGGCCTCTCCATGAAATCCACCACCAAGCCAAACAAGTTCCCGGCTGACAGAGTTAAACAAGGAGAGAGGACGTGTCGCAACTGTGGATTCCGTCTCGAAGCTCAGGCTTTGCACCGCTGCCCTGCGCGAGGCAAGCAGTGCAACTCATATGAAAAGGGAGACCATTTTGCACGCGTGTGCAGAAGCACCAAAAACGCAGACGCACTCGAAGATTATCGCGCACGTTCTTCTTCTACTCCCCCTGCTGAGGTGAAGAACGAAAAGAAGGTTACCTTCACGGACGACTATGGCACCTCAAAGAAGTGGATCTGCTAGATCGGGGGTGCGGCTCCGATTTGAAGATCGGTCTGTTCTCTGGTCTGTTTCTGTTGTTACTCTCCTCCCATCTGTGAAAGAAGAGACTCGCTTTTCGGTCATCAGTTCTTTGGTCGCATGAGACTCAGTTTGCAATTGAGTACATGCACGGTCATTCGGTCTCTTTCTGTCTCTGTATCTTTGGTTATCGGTCACCGGTCAAGATTGGTCACACGGTCATTGGACATGCCTAATCTGATTCTATCTGATTTCTGGTTTGCTTGCTCTTACTTGGTTTTAGGCTATCCGTTTGAAGATTGATCGTTTTATCTCTTTCATAACGTTTCTTCTGACTTGCATTCCGTTTGTCTCCTCTCTTTGTAAATGAGCTTTCATTCGTTTTTCTCGCATGCTTTCGTTCTTGTCGTTTGCACTTCTACTGATCGAATCTCTAGAGCGTCAGCGCAAAGGGGGTGATCTGTTAGAACGAACGTCCTGGTTACATGAGAGCAGTGAGATTGTGTGGAGATAAAAGCATAGGGCCGACCTTTATGCAGTTGTGCACCACCAATCATTGTCACCTTGTATGCGCGGTACATATTCTCATCTGATCTAGCATCTGATTTGTTCTAGTCTCTGGTCGGTGCATGTGAATCCATGCATTATTCTCGTGAAGGTTTAATTTTGAGACGTGGCGTGCATGCGACGCCATCAGTCCGCGCGCGTGCACGCATCGCCGTGAGGACCGATCGATCCATCTACGCGTACCGTTCGATCTGTTGTGCAACTGTTGTGCATATGTTGTTGGCGATCGACTTCATGTATTATAATGAGTGCCTGGATGACACTTGTACGTCAACAAATAGGAAAGGAGCGATTCAATTAAGAAGTGGTAGATGTGCATTTCTTAAAGGGCTCATCGATGTATGGCGAGCCAATTAGTCGATCGACTGTCGAGATTGATCGATCGACTTTCACTCTGCCTATTGATTCCATCCTGCCTTGATTGATTGAGCCTCTTTATGGTACTACTCAGGTTAGTCCTTTCGATTGACAGACTTCTATGTATGTGTATAGACTTCGGACATCAGGTCATCAGGTCACAGCATCATCCTTTGGCTTTCTGTTTCTACTCTGTCTGCTAAGGACTAGCTGTTTGCTTTTGATGCCTATACTTCTCCGTCGGTCCATCTCAACCATCCTCATTGTCTTATATCTTTCACTTGAATCTGCTCATCTCCATAGTGCTCTCAATGCAGAAAGAAAAAAGGCAGAGCGGAAAGCAAAGCAGGTAAAAGAAATTGAGGAATTGAGAAAAAAAGGGAGGGAGATGAGTGATAGGATACAAGAGACAATGAAAAACAGTGGTAACAATCGTTGCTAACCTGAATCCGTCTCCACTGCCTCTTTTGGACATCCTCTCTGCCTGCAGACGACCTCTGGGAGTCTTCGCTCCCCTCCTAAGAGAGGAAGGGGGGGAATTGATCAAGAGAGAGAGGCAAAGACAGAGAGACAGAGACCAATTATTAACAGAGACAAAGTTGTGCATGTCGATAAACTTTCTTATAATCTTTCTTCATCTATGAATATGACTGCGGACCCTCCTGATGGAAAAGTCAAATTTCGTTCGTCCTTTACCCCCCTTTCACCCCCTGTGAATGCGAACCTTCCTGTTGGAAAAGTCCAAAGTCACGCATCTCTCTTTCCACCTGTTTCTGGCCCTCTGAATGTGGACCATCCAGTTGGAAACGTCTAATTTCAGAGTGTACTCTTTCTCCCGCCTACTCGCTTCCCCCAAAGCTTGCCGACACAACCACCTCTATCATCATCTGGTCTAGCGCACGGCCTAACTGGTCTCTGTGTCTCTGGCGTGCCTCGTGGGGAGAACCTCGGTGTCTCTTCTTCTCATTGCCAATCTTTCCTCCCAGTAAGTACATACTGTCCTCATCTATCCTCACATTCTGCTTACCCTTCCAAACCCCTTGTCTTTCCTATAAACCTGAAAATTCTTCTCCTCGCTCTTTAGGTTCTTATACCTAAAAAACTAAGAATCCTAGGCTTCAATTTTCTGATCCAAAAAATCAGTTTCTTAAGTCTAATCTTTTTACTTTTAACTGACTGTACTGACAATTGAAACTTTTGTACTAGAAAGTGACTTTTAATTTTCTATATATCACACTAAATTTTATATAAAAAACTAAGTTTTTAAAGCACTTAGAATGATTTTATTTATTGTTTTTTACCTGCATGAAAGTATGAACAACTTTTAAAGATAAGGTTTAATGGGTTTGTGGTGTGTATGTTAGAAATTGTTAGACGTGAGTGAGATGAAAGAGTTATAGTATGTTGATATGTCGGAGACTGATTGTAAACTCTGCAGGTATATGACAATGCACAGTGTAATGTACAAACAAGCTAACTTTTACTTCTAATGGAATACGCCGAATCCGCATACTGATATAAGGAGGGAGCACACAGCGGGCAACCCCCATGAAAGGTAAGAATGAATGTCCACACTAGTGTCCGCAAACAGATCTGCCGATTTGACACCCACAGAAAGCAGTTCAACAAAATAAATGTTGAGCACTATGACCGTGCAAGAGGTAAATGCTTAGCTTCTGAAAGCCTGATCGATCCATGGCCTCTAGCCAGAGGGCCTTGCCCATGACCGGCTATCATAGCGTTCTTGTTTTTTCTGGGTGAGGCCCGGCACTGGCCTGGTAGTCTGGCCACTGGGTCTTAGTCCACCCAGGAGCCCTACCTCCAAATTCTCATGCAAACAAGAGCTACACCTCACTCCCACAACTTCAGATCATCCGAGATTACTAGCCGTAATGCTTCCTCACGAAACCTAAGCACCGACAAACGGTCCTCCGAGAAAGGCTCAATCTGACCTGCAGCACAGATATGCAAAAAATTCATAAAGTGGCTCACCTTCTGGCCACCCAGAGCTGGCCTCCTCATCCAGAAAGCCTTTCCAGCTCCTCATCTAGAGCTTGTTAGAGCGCACGCACGGAAAGGATTCAATGGAAGCTTTACTGGGGCAACTTCATAGGCCCCTTTGTGTGGAGACGGGCCATGCCCTTCGTGATGGAAGATCGAAATTGCCCTCTCAGGGCAACCAGCAGAGTGAATGTCATAAACCCAAGAAAAAGCAAAGAAACCAATCCTCTAGGCTTTCGATAAAGCCTACTTTCATCGCTGGAGAGCAAGTCTGTGTGATGGGAGAGAGGTGGCACTAGGTCATGCTCTGATCGACTTGAAACATTCGACGGAAAGCCGATTTTGGGAGCCGATTTTAGATTAGCTAACCATGTGACAGCCCCGAAAGGCAAGCTATACGTTGCGGGTCAGGGCCCAGCCGGCCACCAAGGCCAAAAAGCACTTCCCGGCTGCGCGCTGACCCATCAAAATGCCGATCTGAAAAATTCTCAGTCAGGTCTTCAGAAAGTTCTCCTCCACTCAGAAAGTCGGGTCAACAAAATGGGCCTCTATCCACAAAATCTCGTTGTTAAGCATTCTATTGGATTATATTGGAAGGCTTGACAACGACAAAATCATGTTCAGCTTTTTATTCCAGAACCTTATTTTTGGAGGGGTTACAGATTCTGGAGTTTTGTCCCCCTCCGGTATCTGTGTTGGCTGGACACCTCTGGTTGCTCGTGGGAGTGGTTGCCTCGGTGCAAAGGAGTTGTTCGACAACTAGAAAGGTTGCCGGATTGGTTTGGATCGCTCAATCAGGTTAGTTCGTTTTGTGTCGTTCCACCAGCAACAGGGGGGGGTAGACCCTCTCGCAGAGGTACGAAACGACCCAATCTGGTATCCCTGGTGGAGGGGGGGGGTCCGACCTGCTCTGCAGGTTTGCGTCCAAAATGTGTTTAGGAAACAGGTCGGACCCCCCCCCTCCACCAGGGGTACCAGATTAGGTCGTTTCGTACCCCTGCGAGAGGGTTCACCCCCCCCTCCCAGTAAGGGAATTGAAAAAACCTTGTTTGCAGAGATGAGCCTTCTTGATGCATGCAGAAGGCTTTGTATGATGTCTGTAAGTGTTTCTGTGTGGCTGCAACCTGGCCATTGTGGTTTCTGAATGACTGACCAGTCTGCCCTCGGCAAGGCATAAAACTGCCGTCTCTCTTTGCATGTGTTGTTTACCCCTGCCCCCCTCCTCTGCTCTTTGCAGGTCGTGGGTCTCCTTCAAGAGATGCTTATTTTGTGTCCCAGTCCTTCTTTAACTCCTCCAGAGGTAGGTCTTTGCATTTTTGTTAAGGCCGCAGTCTTCAGACTGCGAAAGGGAGCCGCAGCGCCCCTACGTGCCGAGCCTATGTTTTTTTCTACCTGCCTGACTGCCTCCAAAATTTCACCCTTCTTGCCTGCTTGACTGCCCTCTAGCTTTCGGGCTTTCTGTCTGGCTAAATGCTTTCCCAATTTCAGCCTTTCCGCCCGCTCTATTGCCTTCCTAATTTTGGCCTTCGCCGTGCTCCTAATTTTGGTCTTCCTGCCTGCCCGATTGCCTTCCTAATTTCAGCCTTCTTGCCTGCCGGACTGCCTTTCAGAGTTTTGCATTCCTACCATGCTGACTGCTTTCCCATTTCGGCCTTCTTGCCTGCCTGACTGCCCTCCAAATTTCGGTCTTTCTGTCTGCCTCAATGCTTTCCAAATTTTGGCCTTTCTGTCTGCCTGTCCGGTTGCCTTCCCAATTTCGGCCTTCTTGCCTGTCTGGTTACCTTCCCAATTTCGGCTTTCCTGCCTGCCTGATTGCTTTCCCTATTTTAGCTTTCCTTCCTGCCCAAGTTTCCTCCTAATGCTTCCTAATTTGGGTCATCCTGCTTGCCCGATGGCCTTCCGAATTTTGTTTTTCCTGCTGGCCTGACTGCCTTCCCAAGTTCGGCCTTCTTGTGTGTCTAACTGCCTCCCAGAGTTCGTTCTTTCTGCCTATATGCCTGCCTTCCAATTTCGGTCTTCTTGGTGGCCTGACTGCCTTCCAATTTTGGCCTTCTTGCCCGTCTGATTGCCTTCCCGATTTCGGCCTTCCTGCCCGTCCGATTGCTTTTCCAATTTCGGTCTTCCTGCTTTCATGTATCATTCTAATGCAAATTAAAGATATAGGTTGTATTTGCATGCATACTTTTATGTGTATTCTGGCGATTCGACTGACTTTCTGTTTGTGTACACGTATTTCTGCAGGTGGCGTTCACGGGTGTGTATGTTTGATATATACTGAGATGCCCCCCCCTCCCCCTTTTACCCCTGACACGCCCGCCGTTGAGAAGTGCCTCATATGATTTGAAAATAAAACAGTTATGATCATGAGAAGAAATGCTTCAATCAGATCGATTCAAAGCTATTCAGATGCATTTCTTATTGTGTTTTCGTCTTAGCGTTAATTTACGATGATAGGTACCAGACAATTTATGGTTTTGAAAAAATATATACTCTATATATACATTTTTTTATTTCATTTTTTAAACATCTTACTAAGCTTAAATAGTCTTAAATAAATTATGAAAATCAATTAGTTTAAAGGTTAAACTATCTATTTTAATGTTTTAAAAACTAAATTTTTCAAAGTCACTTTCCAGTATAAAAGTTTCAATTGTCAGTACAGTCAGTTTTGTTCGAGTGTCTTGACAGCTGGGCAGCCCTGGCAGCTAGGCAGCCATGGCTGCTTTTGCAAATGCTTTTGCGGGAATCGCCTCGCAGTTTGGAGAGAGAGAAGAAAAAGCAGAGAAAAAGACTGGAGCAAAAAAAATAAAGAAAAGCGCTGCCTCGCAGGGAAAAGGCAAGCTTCTCCATTGCGTCATGAGCGTTTTTTTGTGTGCGCCAGGCCCGAACGCTCCCGAGGCTAAGAGGACAGTTCGCATCCTTTCATTCTACTTCCTCTACTTGTTTATGATTCTGATGCTCTGGCGGTTCCAACAGATTGTTGCAGTGGTCACTCAGGGCCTAGACATCCCCTCAAGGGAGCAGAATGAAGGACAACCGCGTATTAACTTCTTCACGGTGCGTCCTTCGGTGCTAAATGGTGCCAAGTCTGCCGATGATTACAGTGTTGGGCATTCACTGTATGAGGCTTTGCCCATCCCTTTCTTTCCATTCTCTTCCTAGAAATTCGATCTTCCTCCCTGCCTGATTGCCTTCTGAATTTCGGTCTTCCTCCCTGCCTGATTGTCTTCTGAATTTCGGTCTTCCTCCCTGCCTGATTGCCTTCTGAATTTCGGCTTTCCTGCCTGCTTGAATGCCTTCCAAATTTCAAACTTCCTCCCGCTTCCTCCTTGCTTGAATAGATACGTTTTTGGTGCAGGAGGCGGGGGCCAAGCTCTTCTGTATGAGGGAAAACGCACTCAGAGAGGCCATCTTGCAGAAGACAGCAACTTCAAAACAGCAGAGGGAGGAGAGGAAAGGTGATCTCAGCAGATCAGCCATCTTCGCTGTGTTTGGGGATCTTATCTTTGGCGATTCCAGGCTCCATCCCAATGAGGCAGAGTCTCCTTTGTAGACTTTCAACAGCAACTTCAATTTCTTGTACGGCTTTGGCCATGTTTCGGCAGACCTCAAGCACATCGCCTCAAAGGTGGACCCGGTGAGGGGCAAGCTCAACGACAAATCGACCAAAGTGTTCGGACTCTCATGGAATAGGAACCTGTACACTGAAAAGGTGACGCAGACTGCAGACAGGCAGGTGGGTGAATGAAGGATCGCTTTCTCTCTGCCGATGATTACAGTGTTGGGCATTCACTGTATGAGGCTTTGCTCATTCCTTTCTTCCCATTCTCCTCCTAGAAATTCGGTCTTCTTCCCTACCTGATTGCCTTCTGAATTTCGGTTTTCTTCCCTGCCTGAATGCCCTCTGAAAGTCAGTCTTCCTCCCTGCTTGAATATCCCCTGAAAGTCGGTCTTCCTTACTCCCTCTTTGAATGCAAATTTCAAAAACTGTGCTCAAAGTTTCTCTGTTGGAGACAGACCATGCTGAGTGGCTCGAGCGAATCTAGGAGGACCCCCAATTCCTGGTTGATTGATTTGTTCCGCTATGGGCCTACATCCATTTTCTCTGTCTACACACACATCTCTTCATATATGTGCATGCATCTGCTGCCAATGGTCCTCTGTTTATCTGCAGAGAGAAGGATTCGAAACAGAGGAAGAGTGGAAGACAGTCCTCTTGTTCTAAGCGTACGACAAGTTCCTCTTTTTCTCTGGCTTCGTCGCAAAATATTCCAAGTTCTCCAAGAACATGAACAACGAGAGGTTGGGGGAGAAGCAAAAGGCAGTTATGGAGGAGGAAGTATCGAAAATAAAGAAGCAGAAGCAATAGCTAGCCCCCCCCTCAGTCGCGTCTTCTTCTTCTTCTTCCAAGGAGCCTTCGTCATCTTCAAAGGGCGTCCCGGCAGGGGAGGAGGCCTCCCCACTGTTCCTCCCGCAGGCCTCCCCCTTGGCCTCGATTCTGTCCCCTCTGCTGACTCCCGCTAGTATGGATTGGATGGCCAAAAATCCCGAAGGCACAAAAACAGTTGCATCTTTTCTTGGCACCGTCTTTAGTCCGCTCCTCCCTCAGGCCGGCGCGCTTGAGCTCGCTCCCTTGCCGGAGTCACAGAGGGCGGCTACCGCACAGGGGTCAGCATCGGCCTTCTCTTCTCTGATGGGCAGCACTCTGAACACGATGTCTGGGGTCCAAGCGCAGGAAGAGTCGCAGGCAGAAGAGGAGGAGGGTGAGGGAGCGATTTTGCTTTGAGGGAGGGAAGGGGAATTAAAGGAAGGGGTATGTATGTGTTTGAATTGCATGACAGTGTGTGCTTCTTCCTTGCCGCTCTCTGTCAGCCTGTCTTAGATTGAAGGCACTCTACGCAATGGTCAGGGAACTCAACATTCAAACACATTAAAAAGGGTTAAAACAATGTTAAACTATGTCTAAATAATGTTAAAACTTTGTAGAAGAGGCCTAGGAAAGCATAGAAAGCCTAGTAAATGATGTATTTTATTTATAAATAGTACAATTCGGCTCGTCAATGTGCATATAGAGATCCTGATTTTTTAATAAAATTATTTTCATTTTTTTTTTTGTAAGCAATTAATATGTAGGAATTAATTAAGATTTAATATAGTTTTTTTTTTGAAAATTCTATAATATCAACTGTAAGCTAACATATTTAAAATAAGATATAATAAGACATATAACTGTTTACGTACAGCATGAATATTCACCCTAAAATATATATAGAAAATAAAATTATTTGATAACTAATTGTGGAATTCATTTATTTTGAGCAACATTTATTTTAATTGCTATTATTTATTATTCATAGAGTAAGAGAAGACGCTCGTGGTCTCTCTTCAGGGAGCGGATCTCCTCTCCCAAAGCGTCAAGAAAGCAGTGCCAGAATTCTGCTGACACAAGCCATTTTGGATAACTGCAAGCAGTATTCAAACAGCAAGAAAAGCAGGGAGGAAGACTGAAATTCGGAAGGCATTCAGGCAGGGAAGAAAACCGAAATTCAGACGGCAATCAGGCAGGGAGGAAGACCGAAATTCAGAAGGCAATCAGGCAGGGAAGAAGACCAAAATTCAGAAGGCAATCAGGCAGGGAGGAAGACCGAATTTCTAGGAGGAGAATGGGAAGAAAAGAATGGGCAAAGCCTCATACAGTGAATGCCCAACACTGTAATTATCGGCAGAGAGAAAGCGTACGTGCAAGGAAGAACGACTGACCGCCAGAGTGAAATTCCCCCCACGATACC
>JAHBMJ010000584.1:0-10000 GCA_018398765.1 Chromera velia | reverse complement strand
CCGTAAACAGCTCTCTGAATATGAACGAAGACGCCAGCATGGAGGCCGGGATAGACCTCTACAGGGAGGTTGGACGGAAAGCGCAGCCACACTACATCTTTCATGGGCGCCTGCAGGAACGCAGTTAACACGTCCATTTTAGCTGCCTGCAGACCTTTTGAGACGGCCCAGAGGAAGGCAACTCTAGCCAGGCTTGCGTCTGCTGTGCCAGAGTAGGTCTCAAGCACCGACCAATCACGAGAGTCTTAGAACCCTCTCGCTATGAGACGAGACTTTGCAACCCTCTTTCCCTCCTTCAACTTCCAGGTCCTCACCCACCGAAGGGTAATCGCCTTGACCCCCTTTTCCATCTGCAGTGTCTGTATAGAGAGATCAAATACAGAACAGAGACACTAACGAGCGAGTTCCTTTCGATTGGACTCTTTGAAGAGACGCTGTGCAATCTCTTCCTCGGTGGCAAGAATGTGCCCCTTTGCATCGTTCTCTCTCGCTAGCAACTTGCACGCCCTCTCACCTTTCATCACCGCATACGCAATCTCAAAGTGCATGTCGAGGGCTTTTGCAATCCGTGCTTCCTTTATCTTTCTCCTTCGCTTTCTACACTCACGGATCTGATTCCTCCTCTGAGATTTGGATATCTCAGACCACCGAAGGAACTCGACGGTATTTGCTTCCTCGGCTGCCTGGTCGGCAAAGATATCAACATCTACCGGGACTTCGTCTGAAGGGATAGGGGAGACAGGATCAGGCACAGGAGGTGCCTGCTCAGCAAGTCTGTCAAGCACGGCAGGGGGAAGCTGTCCATCAGTGGGGAGCTTGAACCGTTCTACAATGTCTTTCTGCTTTACTGTCTCCAGCTCGGCAGGAAAGAAACTTCCATTATCCCTCTGCTTCAACCGTGCTGCTGTGATGCTCCTCACTTGCTTTTCCCCCTCCCTCACAATCTGCCCTGGGAACAGGGCCCCATCTGACTATCGGGTAAGAACACCGTGCAAACGAGGCATGCGAATGCCTCGGGGAGAACGAGGAAGCTGACGGACTGGATGAGAAACGTCCTCATCAAACGTCTCACCCCCAGTCTCTGCATTGTCTGCATCAGATTCTGACCGGTTGTCTTCTTCTCCCCAACCAACCCAAACGGATTCTCTCTCCATAACGGAATCTGTCTCCCTCTCTGCAACCACATCGCTTCTGCCATCTTCGCCAAAATCAATACGCTCCACCCCTAACCACGACTCCATCTGAATGTGGCTGGGGTAAACGTGAAGAGGCCTTCACTGTCTCCCTCTCCGAATCAACACAGAGACGGACTGTGGACTGATCACCCCCCCGAAAAGAGCTCTCTCACCCTTTTCAACAGGACCACCAGCAACGAAACGCTGACGGGGAGAGGGATCGGACAAGCGAACAACATCCCCCGGGGTAACAGGGGGCACCCCCGAACGCACACCAAAAAAAGCACAATTCGGGGAAAGGCCAGTCGAGCCGTGAACAACCTCATTCAGAGAATTGGCAATTCCAGGGATGAAGACAGGCCAGAGATAAAAGGGAAGAGAACGCTGAAAGAGAACTTTGTTCAAAAGAGAAAAGAAATCGTCATTCACTCTCTCAACAAATGCCTGCACTTCAGGAGTAAGAGGAGGACTGAACTGAGTTGCAATCCCCCCTCCTTCAACTAACGAACAAAACGAGAGGTAGAGATTAGAAATGAACTCGCCTCCGTTATCTGAGTGCATGACCTTCGGCTTCCCCTTGCCGGCTTTCTCCCACCGATGAGTCCAGGAGATCAGGTGACGCACTGCGTGATCTTTCGATCACAGCGCCTACAACGATTTCCTTCGCGTCTCAGTCACTCTGCAAATCAACAATGACAGACACGTAACAAAACCCCCCGATCCCGTTTCTCTTCATATCCTTCAGGTCATGGTAGATGTCGGTGTTGAACTGCCCCCCCGGACCCACAGGCTCTGGCTCTTTCTCATCGTCCTCATGTCATTGAACAGAAGACTCATCCCCCTTGTAAAAACGCTCTCGCGTCCCCGCTGCTGTACCTCAGAGTCTTCTCTTCAACTTTCTCCTCCAAAAGTTCACAACACGATATGCCTTGCATGTGTCTCTCACCTCTTTGCACTCTTTTACAGAAAATTGCACCCCCATCCCCTTCTCCTTCAATGTGGCCTCCAAACGCTGCCCAGTCGTATGACCGAGACGGGAGTGAAAGACAAACAAAAGGTGCAATCTGTTCTCAGGAGAAATCTCTACCTGCCCAGAGAGAACAGACTATTGAAGGGGACAGGGAAAAACAGAAGGACAAACGTTGGTAGCAACAACCACTTCCTCAACCTTCGCAAGACAGAGAATTGGAACATTGCCCGTCTGATCAATAGGAGAACGAAACCTCTCCCCATGCACATCCTTCAACCAGACCCACCCAAGTTCAGAGGAACTCTCTTCTCCTGGGAGAGACAACTTTCTTCTCCCACAAGCAAACAACGGATGACCGATTGACTTGTGACTACACCCTTCCTCAGAAACGATGCGCACACCACCCTATTCATCGTCAAACGGAAGGTGAAATGTTTTGACCCCTCTCACACAGAGGGGGGCAGCATCAGAGGCGAGACAAAACGAGACAGCCTGGTCAATATACGAAACAACATACCTGTCAAACAAGGGAGGAACGAGACTCTTCGAGGCCTTGGAATCGGCAATCATCTCTCCATCGTCTTCCCCCGTCACACCGACAAAAGACTCAACAGACGTAATAACACTCACTTCATCCGTTTCCCCGCCAAACTCCCACCCCCTCTTCTCGGCATTCCACAAGGTAGCCCTCACGAAACGCCTACTACCAGCTTTCTCACTGGCCCCTGCCCCCCTCCAGCGGCTGGACTAGAACTGGGGGGGGCGGCCCAGGGGCTATTTAAAAATCCTGGTCCGTGAAAGTCCCCTGGGGAACCTCACGGAGCTCAAACATGGTCCCTTTCTGCACCCTCACCCCTGTGGCTGCTGCCTGCTGCTGCTTCTATTTCTTCAGCGGACAGCACTTGGCATAGTGCCCCGTCTGATTGCATCCGGGGACAAAGCACCTGACATTCTTGGTGGGGCAACCCTTTGCCTCGTCGTAGTGCTTCAGGTGCCCGCAGTTGGGACAGGGGCGGGGGGACGAACTCGAGCCACCCTGACTGGAAGCAGCAGCGGTGCACCTGCATTTCTGTCTCTGTTTCCTGAAGACTGAAACGATGTCTCACTCTTTTTTTCTTTTTTCTCCTTCCCCCCTTTCCCTTTTCCAGACCTCCCACGCAATCCTGAGGCAGCTGCCCCGTACTCATGATGGGGAAGGAAAGAGGAGGAACGGGAACTCTACTCCTCGATGGCGACTTTCACTGCAAGCAACTCTGCCGCCTCTACCTTCCTCTGAACAAAAGAAAGAATCTCGTCGTACGTCAGCGCAGCGATCTTCTTGTCATGCTTTTCGGCGGCTTTTTCCGAGGTATCAGTGTACTCAAACTTGGTGAGTATATTCTCAAGGGCCCTCTTCTTGAGGTCGTTGGACGCAGTGTAACCTGCCTTGCCTCCATCTTGGACGCACTTCTTCAGACGACCGACGGCAGACACAATTTCTTCCTTCCCCAAATTCTTTCGGAGAGCAAGGAGCTTCTCTCAAGAGGACTTTGCACTGATCTCTTTCTTCTCGGTGGCTACGTCAGAGATGGCCTCCAAGAGATCGGCACACTCCTTCCCTTCTCCCACAGCAATAGAGACCTCATGAACAAGGTCAGGGTCTTTCCTCAGACCCCGGAGGAGGGAAAGCTTCCAAAGGGACACCTGGTCCACCTTATCTAGAACGTGTTTGGTGGCCAGCATGTACTCTGCGGTCGCCTTGTGCGATTCCTTCCAGAGCCGAAACTCCTTTCGGAAGATGGCCTTGAGGTTCTCATTCTTGGACGACAGAACGGTCGTAAACGAGACCTTGCACTCGAAAGGATTGACCCAGTGCAGATCAAGCAACTTGATCGTCTGTATGCCTGGAACACCGCCTGCACTGCCAATAGATGTATTCGCCATGTTAGCAAGAATAGCAAAAAAACAGAAGAGGAATCAGGAGACAGATCAACGCAGATCAAGGGAAAAAATGAACTGCCCATGCCTGGGAACAGCAAATTTATGGAGGTAAACGTTATCTAGAATAGACTAGAACAGTCAGGTAACGAAAACGAGTAACGCTCAAACAGTTAAACAGGAAGTCTGACCTACCGGGTCGCAGTCCTCAGTCCAGATAGGAAAATCCATTCAGTAACAACAGAGAAATTCAAGGAGACGTTAATCTAGAATTCATTTAAACGAAGACCGCACGTTCGATCCAATGCACGGGACCTCGACGCTCCAAACGCAACACACAGGCTGATCAGACTGCCATCTGAGGATGCTCTCTATCATGAACTGACTGAGCAGACCGAGCCTTTGTACAGCCTTACTGTTCAATCAAGGAGTCAGACGCTAATGCACTCAAACATGCGATCACGCCGCTCGCAATACTTTTCACTCGCGCGGATGGCTGGCGCACTCGCAGAACGCTCGGCGTCCACCTGACGCACGCTTGAATGCATGTGTTTACTCTGACATTAGAATTAGAATTAAGTAAATCGATGTGATTACAATGCATTACTATCATTACATTCTTTATTCAGTTCAAAAAATTTGTTTTAAAAAATGGGGTTATACACAAAAATGATTATCAATAGATTTTATCAATCATTCAGTTTTTTTTTTTTAATCAAATCCTTCTTCATCATTGAAGCTTTTGATTTGAAGTGTTGATTAAGACAGTGTAGCATGGCATCCTAGAAAATAATAACTTTTCCCTGCCTAATGTTAGAAGTATCCAGCTAGCTCTGGATATGGATAACGATAGTGCGTCATAGTCATAGTCATAGTAAGTCATACTTAATCAAATCCTTAGGTTGTGAATTTTTTTTTTTGCCCACATTTTTTTTTCTATACATTTTTTGTTGAAAACAAAAAAAGAAAAAAAGTTTCTTTTATACATTTGTTTTTCTCAAGGCTCGTTGGAGTGTAGCTTAAATTTCCGAAAATCTAGTATCCGTTTGATTTAGCCTATGATTCGATCTACATTGTGACAATTAAAACATATTATGTATTGTGAAATTTCTTTTCGGTGGATGCAAAATATTGCAAAACAACTTATTGGCCCGGTCTCGCTATCTTAATTTAGAATACTTTAGAACTATTATTGTTAATAATTTTTTATAATATGGTTGTCCACGCCTGTTCTTATACTGCTATGTACGTATTGTGTACTAGGTGTGCACGAAGATTTACACAAATGACACTGAAATTGCAGCTGAGTGGATGATATAACATGGCATAACAAACTGCGTTGCTCTTCCCGTGATGGCCGGACATGGTGCATTTGGAGCACTTTAGCTGATGCTCTCACAATTTGAAACCCGAACAGCGCGTTTCCAGCGCGCCCTCCGTGCACCACGGCCCTCAAGGCTGGGGCGCATCCGAACTTGTACCAATACTAGCCTAGCCTGTCAAAAAAATGAGCTGATGAAGATCACCAGGCCTGTCAAATATCCCTGGCCTGTCAAAAAATTTCTTAAGGGTTCGTGGATGGCACGTCCCAGCATACCGGCCGTTAGTCCCGTCAAAATAGCGTGTACATGGCCTATCAAAATAGCCTGGCGCAGGCTGGTTAGTGAGCTCGGCTGGCAGGCTTGCCAAAAGTCCCTGGCCTGTCAATACCTGTCAAACATTTATGGCCCGTCAAATATCCCTAGCCGGATAATTTCAATTCCAAGGCACTCACCTTTTTCGCGGGCGTGAGTCATATGGCGCAGCGCGCGCAAGGCACTCACCCCGGGGGAGTCACCCGTATATAGCGTTTGGTTAATTTTTCGCTTGCGGAACCATTTTTGACGGTAGTCTTTCTGGGGCCGGTCGCGCGTGGTTGGGGCGCGTGGTTTGTATATCTAAAAAACGGTATGTACGCACGTGTGACTAAACTAAAAAAACGCATGCACGCGCGTGTGGCTAAAAAAAAAAAGGCTCGCTGGGTTAAGTATAGTAGACTAGCCTGGCCTGTCAAAAAAAGGAGCCGGTCAAGACTGCCAGGCTCATCAAATATCCCTGGACCGTCAAACAATAGCCTGGCCCGTCAAATATCTCTGGCCCGTCAAATGTCCCCAGCCGGATAATTTGAATTCCAAGGCACTCACCCTTTTCGCGGGCGCGAGTCATATATGGCGCGGCGCGCGCAAGGCACTCACCCGTAGCGTTTGGTTAATTTTTCGCTTGCGGGACCATTTTTGGCGGTGGCTTTCCGGGGCCCCTGCGCCCCCCCGCGCGTGTGCCTAAAAAAACGCATGCAGGCGCGTGTGGCTAAAAAAAAAAAGGCTCGCCGTATTAAGTATAGGAGATATATATATATGTGTTGCACACAATTACGGTGTTGCATTGTTGCAGACAGATTGCAACGATTGCAAGGTATATTGAAACTCCTGGTTGACAACCAGCGCTCCTTGGTTGCTACTGCTCCTTGGTTGACTTATAGGTATTAGTATTAATAACAAGATGGTTTCCGGCATTCAATCGTCTGACTCCCCAGTAAATTGACGGCCTGCATGTGGATTGGCATTTTACAATCAGCAAACAGCGCGACTCGGTTATTATAATACCACTTGAGAGTCTGATGCGAGTTGCTTATCGCATATTTTACCTACCATGCAGGCTTTGACCTAGAATCTGCTTACAGTCACGGACACAGGGGAATCAGGAATCACCTGTCCTTCCTTCCTGTGACCGTGTGACATCGACCAGTTTCAACTGGTCTGGCCAAAATGAGCGCTTTCATCCTCTTCCTTCTTCTGTCGGTGGCTGTGGATCTCAAGAGAGCCACAGCAATCGTCCCTTCACCTCCTTTGGAGGCCTCAGCGCAAGTGCCCTCCGGCTCGTTCATTCAGTTGGAATCACGAAATCGACTTGGGAACCGGAGAGGCCCATTACGAGAACAGGTTTGCACGAACAGGGCGATCACACTGATTGAAAGTTGCCCTGCAGATGAAAGGGACTGACAGAAGTGCCTCCCTGGCTCGATGCAGGTTGTCGCTTCGAAGAAGTTAAAGACGCAGTTTGGAAGAATAACGATTGGCAGCCAACACTTCTCCTGCCTCTTCGACACGGGATCGAGCGAAGTCTGGGTGCCTTCTTCGATGTGTGAAAGCGGAACTTGCTTCAAGCATACGCGGTTCATCGAATCGACCTCCACACATCAACGAGTTCTGCCTTCCGGCTTGCCTTCTCTCTTGAGCGTGGAGTATCTTTCCGGATCAGTTCAGGGAAGGGATGTTTTCGAACAAGTAGAGTTCGACACGAACTTGCACTTGAATACAACAATCTCACTGATGGACAACATTGAGGTTCCATTCTTGGAGGATGTCGTTTGGGACGGGATAATCGGTCTGGGCCTCGAAAACGACCAGTTGACTGAAAGGGGCCTCGAACGTTTGGTGGATCGATTTGCGCCTGTTCTCCACCAACAAGGGCTTCGAAATCAGTTTTCTTACTGGATTCACGACAATGGTGGAGCAATTCAGTTTGGAGGAATCAAGAATCACCTCAAACTAGACCCGGATGAACCCTTCCAGTTCGCCTCTGTGACCGGTAAAGCAGGTCCGCTGTGAAACGGCTGAAATGGTGGTAACGAAGGCATGCTGCGGGAGAGGGACCTTCCGTGCGGACGCCTCACCTTGCATCTGCAGGTTATTGGAATGTCAAGGTCCTCGGTATCAGCAAATTCCAAGAGGATGACGCGTCTTCCTCATTCCCAGTACCTGAACAATCGTTCCACGACGGTGGAACAGGCACTTCAATCGTGGACACAGGTTGGTAGGCAATTCATAAAGATTCTTTTCCATGTTTCAAAATTTGAAACGCTGGAGCTGCGGTGTCACTGCGAGCCTCCCGTTTGTCCGTTCAGGCACGTTCCTTATCTACGCGCCAAAGGGGACTCTGGATAACTATCTCTCGGAGTTGTTTGTTGACGAGTGCAGTGACAGGAAGAAACTTCCGTCGCTCCTTTTCTATCTGGAGCCCCTTGATCACAAAACTGGAGGGACCTTTCAGAGCCTGGTGACGCTCAGGCTGGATCCCACAGACTATGTGGTAGAATTCGAGAATGAGCTTGGCGAGCAGAACTGCTTTCTCGGAATCAGAGAAGATGATGCTCCTGCGGACTCTTCGATTGGGGGATGGACCTTCGGTCGGCCGGTAATCTCAGTGGAGGGTCTCAACTGAGAGTTGGCAAAAATCACGCCTCGGCTTCTTTTTCTCTTCTGCAGGGCAGGTATTCTTGAGGTCGTACTACACGGTTTTTGATCGGGACGCCATGGCCATAGGGTTTACGAGATCGAATCCGGACCCGGAGGCAGTTTCAACTGCTCGACGGAACGAAGAGTTGAAGTCTGTCATTCCTCACACACCTCGCAAGAACCTGGGGCAGCAAGTGGGGCAACCAAAGTCGCGCCACACTTCTTCACCAGGAAAAAAGGGCGCCGGCTTGAAAGCAAGCGGTGACATTGCACAGCCGACCCCGGATCGTCTTTTGTACAATCAGCTTTTTGTTCAGCCGTCTGTTCCTGTTGCGATGATGAAAAACGGTCCACTGTAAGTTTCCATACGATTTGAAACAACGATTCTCTTTAAACTTGTAAATGAAAAGTAAACTTTGATAAAGGTGTCTTTTGATGTGTATTCTATTGTATTTTAGAGACTTTAGGTCTTTTAGCGCCACTGTCTATAAAAAAAAGAATAAAATTTTAATTTATACATATGTTTTTTACGATGAATTTATATACGTTAAAGTTATTAATTGAAAGTTATGAAGCTTAATTAAAGGCCGCGACACCCTGTTATATTTAAAATTATTTAAAATGACTGATTTAAATTTACAGCTTATCCCATTTATTTAAATCAATGCAGAATTTTGATCTTGAAGAAGACATATTTTTTTGAGGGTCGGTCTTTTAATTTTTTTTACAATTAGATTTTACTGCTGTGAATCTATGATGATATTGAACATGAATAGTATTCTATTTTCTAGAGATTACATCTATTTACTATTATGTACTGATTGTTCAAAACTTTGTTTACTAGTAGGGTTTGGTGTGAATCAATTGATTATATTTGGTTGAGCTCAGTCACTATATTATTGTAAGGTCAAGGCGTGAATATTAATTATTCGTCCGGATGATTATTACTGTAACCTCCTACCTCCACCCCAAGGTTTTGAATGAAGCTTCCTCTTTCTGTGTTTTATACGGTAAATCACAGCTTTTATGTATATCTCAGTATGCCTCCTTTTAAAATTAAATTTCTCCTTTTTAGCCATTCGACGTGGACGCGCAAACTTCTTGCACGTACCTCTAATAAACCCTGGCATAGGGGGGGGCTATATATACCCCTGCCCTTGAATTTTGCTATGGGAAAATTTTTAAATGAAATTTTTATTTAATGTAGGTTGTGTAGCGTTAAGTTTAACATATAAAAACACTAACATTACTCTCATAAGTTAACACAATTAATCATTTTTCTGCCTAAGAATCATTACTGTGAGAAATAACATTTTGAGGGATGATTCATGACTAAGAGGCATACGGGTCATAACTGATGAGCAGCAGCTGCATCTGGGGACTGCACTAAATCTTTTGGACAAACACACTTCTTCTTTGATCGACCTTCTTTGCAGCCACAATTCTTTGCAATCGGCCCCCGTCTCTTTTTTGGATTCGCAAGGGCCTCAAGACAATCTGTATTTGGCTGATGGCAACGGACATGGGCGGCTCGACATTCCGGATGCATGCCTGCGTGCAAGGGCCGACCACCCTTTGAAGGCACGTTCAGTAGAGTGACCTCTTTAGACTCACTTTCCTTTTTCCAATCGATTGCTTCTGCTGTACATTCTGTCCACCCCCCA
>JAHBMJ010000583.1:32500-35000 GCA_018398765.1 Chromera velia | reverse complement strand
CACAGCATCCGTAAAAACTTGACTTCCAGCACTGCTCTTTGTCCCTGGCCGTCACTCTCTGCGGAAGTCGATTCCTGTCCCGTGTCTGTTTCTGTAACTGTCTGTGTGTGCGTCCTTTGCTGTGTTCAGGCGTGAATCCGTACGTGCTCGTGTACCGAGGCAACGCATACACAAAGGTGCGTGTGCATGTGGGGGTGAAGGAAATATTCTCTACCAGTCTCACCTCCTCTCTCTTTCTCTCCTCTCCTCTTCTCTCCTCTGCTGTTGACGTTCCCCAAAACTGTCCTCCTGCCTGGACAGAAAATTGCATGCAGAGATTCGAAGTGCGAACATGTTTGAGGGACTCTTCTGATGCAGGCACGGAGATGAACACACACACACACACACTCACACACACACACACACACACACACACACACACACACACTCACAGTCACACACACACACACACTCACTCACTCACTCACTCACTCACTCACTCTGAATGTTTGCAGATACTGTAAAAGCTTCTCAACCGTCTCTCTTTTTTTGCGTGTGTGCGTGTCTGTCCCCCTCTGGCCCTCCCTCGATCTGCCGCTCCCCCTGCCTGTACGCGTGTGTCTGCACATGCAGCTGGGCAACTGGAAGGCGGCGCTGGAAGACTACGAGGCCGCCCGCTCGATCTTTCTCGAAACTGAAAACACCGAGAGAGCCAGCGATGCAAGGGCCAACTATGCCCTGGCCCTCTATCAGGCAAGTTGCTTCGTTGTTCTTCACTCCACCAGGCAGACAGACAGACAGACAACCTCTCTCCCTCTTTCCCCCGCCCGCACTCTTCTCTCCCTCTGTGGGAGAGGAGACGAGACGAGAGGAGAGGAGAGGAGAGGAGAGGGGTACAGGCAGGAAGGCGCCCTTGATATTCCCTCCCTGTATACCTGTGTACGTGCGCTTTCCGTCTCTGTTCAGTGTCCTCAGGAGAGAAAGTCCTGTTGAGCGAAGGATAGAAACTGTCGAGGGTTTGTTTCAAGATGCTGCTTGCTGCACTTGATCACTTCAAGCCTGCCTGCCTGCCTTCTGTTTTGATGCTCCAGTTGCGTTTATATTTTCGGTGTCAATTAACCATGATTCTCTTTTTTTTCTGCGTTTTCTCGGGCGATTGCTCCGTTGGTTCCGCCATTCACAGCGCTCATGCATAATCAATCAGTGATTGAATTTAGCACCAGAATAAACTGTGGATGTAGGGCCTGTCTGAATTTTTAAATGGATGCGCGCAGGTGGGGGACAAGGACCGCGCTGTGTCAATAATGAAGCAGGTCCTCATCACTGTGCCCGGGTAAGCTTTCGACTTCCCTCTTTTTTCATTTATTGATATTCCTTTCTTTCTGCTTCCTTCCGGCCTTCCTTCTTTCCCATTTCTTTTTGTCTCTCCATTTCTATATTCAGTCCTTTCTGTGTATTCATTTATCTCATTCATTCGTTCTTTCCTTCCTTCCTTCCTTCCTTCACCTCTTTCTTTCTTTCTTTCTTTCTTGCTTGCTTTCTTTCTTTCTTTCTTTCTTGCTTTCTTGCTTGCTTGCTTTCTTTCTTTCTTTCTTGCTTGCTTTCTTTCTTTCTTTCTTTCTTTCTTTCTTTGCCGCTTTCTTTTTGGTCCTTTTTCTCTACTTGTGGGGGCGTGAAGCAAGAGAGCCGCTCCCAGTGAGAGATCACAGCAAGACAGTAAGCAGGGCATTCAGGAACGCTGGAAATGTTTGTTCGCAAAAAAGGTCGCACAAGAAGAATTTGAGACTCTTTTCTCTCTGTGAGAGAGAAAGTGCACGGGCAGAGACAGACAGAGGAAGCGAAGCGAGGGGGTGGAGAGGCGGCGGGAAGAGAGCGACACGGAGGGCGAGGGACGGGGAGAGGGAGAGCAGGAGAGGGCACGAGAGAGAGAGAGAGAGAGAGAGAGAGAGAGAGATTTTATTCATAGACAGGGGAAAAAACTTGCACAAAGTGGGTGGATTCCTTTGAGACCATAAAGTCTCGTGATTGCCTGAGGGACAAACTCGTTTGGCCGTTGCTTTCGGGTGAGTGCGTGCAGGTACACCGACATGCACGTCGCTCTGGCTGCCGATCACTACTCCAAGGGGGAGATGGAACAGGCCGTAGCACGGTTTGTCTGTTTATGTTTTTACCCAAGACTCTTGCGTGTTCTTTCGGAATGTCTCTATGCAGTCTGTCTGTTTTCCCTTCGTTTAATTGTCCGTTTGATAATTAGATTCAAGCAGAAGGATACTAGCGAGAGGCATCTTAGAAGGGCGCAGGCTTGAGGAAGCGACTTCATGCAACCACAATACTCATCATGGATATGGAAGTGATTGCGTCCGGCCGCTCCGTCTTCTCGTTCTGCATCGATGCGCGTGTGATATTGCGTTGCATTTTGGTGGAAAAAGAGGTGAATGATTCTGCGAGGCAATTGCACATACATGTACTACACAGCTGACTTTATTTCTCTCGACGTTACTTTCGAAGAGCCACAGCTTCT
>JAHBMJ010000583.1:0-27500 GCA_018398765.1 Chromera velia | reverse complement strand
AAAGCCCTGGGGGGCATGGAACGAAAAAGAAGTCGACAGATTGGCAATGCACTGCAGTGACCCTTCCTCACAGGCACGTTGGAGCAGTGCGGGAAACCGGTGTCGCAGGTCAACATTATCGACTTGCTGGAGCTGTTCGAGTGCCTTCACGTTGTCTTGGGCGATGATATCGTGGACAAGATCGTGCAACTCGTGGCAGCGTTCGAAAAGAGAAATCTGATACTCTGGGGAAAGGACAGCCTCGAGGAAGCGTTTGTCTCGCAGCAACTTCTGTTCCCTCGAGAGGGAGGACAGCTTCCAGAGGAGACGGATGCCAATCACACCGCTGGCACAGACTTTGTATTATTTTGTATTGAATACCGAAAGGGAAACTGGCCGCACTTGACATATTGCGGCTCTGAGGATTCTTGCAAGTCAAAGATTCAGAGAGACCCCTTCCTTCGACAGGAAAAGGAGATAGGGAGTTTCGACTGCACGAAGCTGCGGTGAAGGTTTTCCTTGAACAATCCTGTGGATTTATGTATATATACGCTGGCTATGCGAGGAGACCCGAAACAGTGAACCGATATATAGGGAAGCGTATGTCACCAGTATGAAGAGAGCAAGCTAATGAATGGCCGGACGGTCAACACGACTCAGTTTGAGATATACGTACCGCTGCTGTGTCAGATGGATCGACCTATTGTATGTCTATGCATATATATGGCTGTCTATAAATTTATTCGCGATCACTTGCATGCATGCATGCATGCATGCATGCATTGTTATTAAATTTTCAAAAACGCATAATTAAGTTTGTTCGCGCGCATTCGCGCGCACGAAAAGTGAAAATGAAGTGTAATTGTACGTCCTTGGAGGGCAGTGCATACTAGTGGGGGGGCTAGCCATGTTTGGTGTACCCGGCGCACAGGCGCACCCCAACCAAACTATAAACTATAAGTTCGGGTCAATCCAAAGCCCTGAAAAATCTGAAATTCGCATAAAAATTCTGGGTGCATGCATGTGCATGATTTTCAAGTATTTTCAAGTACTCCTGCGTGATGGAACACGTGATAAGGCACTCACATGAAAGCCACTATGTATCTATGAAAAGATCATTTTTAGATACAATGATTGTCATGTTAAAGTTATATTAAAGCAAACTATAAGTATAAAAAACACTGTTACTAACCTTTACAAAACTACATATACTGAAGATGATAATTTTGATTATACAATTAACTTTGTATCTATACTAAAGATAATGGCTTCAAGAATTATTTACTTCATCACTTAAAACTTAATGATTTATTTATTGAAATATTATACAGTCCGCTACAGATATGATGATGATGATGTATAAGGTTAAAGCCGGTAAGCCATATAGGCTCTGGCCAACCTAGTATTTCCTGCATAGATTTGAACTCTCGACCTAGGCCCCACTGGGGCATTTGCATGGATCAAAGCCTAGCTAGGATGGAAATGGAAATAGAAACAGAGGGTAGCTTCACCCTCAAGTAACCAGGGTTAAAAACCACTTGCACCGGAATAGACTTGCAGTGGCAGAGGAAACGACCGAGAGGGAAGATAAAGCTAGAAAGGGAAACCGAAAAAGAGAAGCAAAAGAACACGTCCATGTCAGACTGAGAAATGGTAAGGAGTACAGTCTACAGGGTAGGAACCCTACGGAACACTTTCCTGGATACCGACTCTTGAGGAAGGGCTTGGCTGCTAAGCACAGTGGATAGTCAGCAGCGAAGAAGGAATACACACAAAATCAAACGAGAATCAGACGAGACGCAGGCACAGTGACTTCGCTTCCCTGGGGCTGACTAAACTGACTGGAGTACGGTACCTACGTTAGTCCTATCAGTCTCTCCTGTCCTTCAGTAAGACCAGAGGTCAACTCCGTAGGGCATGATCTATTTTCGAGGCAGTGAAATTATGAGAAAAAAACCGGACAGGAGAAAGAAAGAGAAAGAAAAGAAAAGAGATGAAAAGAAGATGAAAAAAAGAAAAACAGAGAACCCATCTACGAACCCACCCAAAAAAGTTGTATCCACGCCGCGCGGATACAAGCGCCCTGCCCCCCCGCGCCCGCGTGAGCTCGAGCACGTCCCCCCCCGCGCGTTTCACGTTTCTCTCTCTATTACATTCTAGCTCTAAACCCGCCCTATACACTCAAACGGAAAAAAAAGAGGAAACAACCATCTGGAGGCAATATAACATAAAAAAACTCATACACTCATCTATTTTTTTTTCTCTCTGTTCAACAACCTTGAGTGACAAGCATACAACTCTTATCGAGGTATTGCACAATTGTTGCTTAAGTTAGCTTAAGTGTTGCAGAACCGTTGTTGAATTGAGTAAAAAAAAAAAAAGATGTCGAATTCTTCACTTTATTATTTTTTTTTCTCTAGCCTACTCTATCCTACGCCTCCTGAATGACTCAATTAGTGTTTTAAAAGTTATTTAAGTTATTTTTCCTGTAACTTTCATTTTTAGCACTTCATATAAGGGTACACATGGTAACACGGGGTGTTTTGCTTTGCTTGTTGTTCATTTTTTAAAGTTATTGCGCTGCGCTTCGAATTCGTTCCATTGAAAGTCAGTCAATCGGTCAATGAGACCCAAATTTGGCATTCCACTGTTCAAGCTCCTGTTGCAACTCCTGCACGTAGAATTTGATGACATTTCGAATCTTCCAAAACGTACCATCTCTTGGAAGAACCTGTATGAATGTCTGCTTTGAACTTTACCACACGCTAAACGACATAAAAAGGGATCAAGAATATGCACAGAGGCACTAGCCACACATAAGACCACAAGGGAAAAGCAAATCATTGCAAAAGGAGGGAGGCGGGCAAAAAAAGGGGTAAGAGCAGGAGAGGAAAAAACGAATGATGAAGAGGGTTTGGAAGACGGAAAGCCACCCACTAATCTGCCTCTTATGTGACCCCATGCATCCAACCTCTCGCTCAATGTCTCCACCGGCTTACCCTTGACGCAGACGGACGCACTACTCCAGTGGCTTTCTGCATGAAATGTGCACATGACAATACGATGAGATTTAGGCGCACTTTCATGTTCCTCCCTTCTGCCTGGATCACTGGGATTCTCTCATCATTAACCTCCTTGAAAAACCTCGCAGATTCGAAGCTCGTCGCAACAGGGCCCCTGCGACAGGAAAACGATCACGTGACAAGACCGTTCTGCGCTCTGTCGGTGCCTCTCGCTTCGTTCTAATGGAAGAAATCCTTGAAAAGCAACTGTCCATATAATAGCTCTTTGCATACAAAAGCTCTCGAATAACCCTTTCTTCATTCACTAAACGCACAAGGAAAGATAGAGATGCGAAAAGCACACAAGAGAAGAAATCGGAAGAGAAGACGAGGGAACATCGAGACGCCAGAGCAAGAAAAAAGGACAGAACATGGACAGAGACAGATGGAGAATGAGAAAGAGAAAGATCAAGAGACAGAGGAAAGATACGAAGAAAACAGAAGGGGTTCAAAAAACACCTGCTGACAGAACACACCAAAACGTCCTCCCGAGAAACTGGCCGGAGCTGCAGCAAGAGAGGAAGGAAAGACAGTGGAGGGAGTCAGACAATATATTAATACATAATCAGTCTGTCTGTTCCAATACGAGTCTCTCTCTCTTCCTGATGTCTCTCTCAGGCACCCAAGTAATGCTGATTCCTCGGGAAGCTTCGCACATTTGATTTCATCAAATGCATCATCCATCGTATACGCGGGAATGAAATAAATACGCAGAAAGGGGGCCAGGGGTGCAAGCAAAGAGTGGGCCAAAGAGAGACAAAGGAAGGGAGAAAGGGCTGCAACAAAACCACGCACCCACACCGACCCATCACCCCAACACACAGACACACACAGAGGCCACACACACACAGAGGGAGAGAGAGAGAGGCCACACACACACACACACACACACACACACACACGCACGCACGCACGCACGCACGCATGCACGCACGCACATACACACACACACACACACACACACACACGCACGCACGCACACACAAACACACACACACACACACACACACACAGACAGACAGACAGACAGACAGACAGACTATATGTTTCTTCTTCTCCCTTCTTTTCTTCATGAACACAACAGACAAAAAGAAAGAAAGAACAAAGACAAAAGAACAGCACCAACAATCAAACAGCGTGGGCAGGGGGCCCGAAAGGTGAGAGTTAACAGACAGACAGACAGGCAGGCAGGCAGGCAGGCAGGCAGGCAGACAGACACACAGACACACACACATTTACACACACATTTACACAAACAGATACACACACAGGCACACACACAGACACACGCACAGACACACAGACACACACACAGACACACACACAGACACACACACACACAGGCACACACACAGACACACACACAGACACACACACACACACACACACACACACAGACACACACACACACACACACACACACACACAGCGAGAGAGAAAGACTTTGTTTTCCTCCTTTTGCCAGACCGACCTCTTCGTCTTTTAGCTGAGCTATTTCTATCGGACTTTTAAAGTCTCTGCAAGAAAATCAACGCCGACGGAGGGTAAACAAATAATAACGTGTGTATCTTTCCCATCGCCGAACAGGGAGTAGCAGAGAAGCGACATACTGGCACAAAGGCAGAACACGAACACCGGCCCAAAACGAGAACCATCCAGAAACAAAAGAGACGGCATCCCCATGATTTCAAAAGCAAAAAAAAAAAAACTCAACATCATGTCCATGTTGCATGTGAGATGAATGCGCAGTGGAAGAACTCACTCTCCAAGCCCCTCCGCTTAGCTCTTCATTCACAAGAGAGAGCACTGAGGACGCATAGAAAGTCGTCTTAATTTCCCTTTAATTTCCGCATCGAGAACGGTCGGTCACCCCTCCCCCCCCCACAAACCAACCTGACAGGCCCCATGGCCCCCTCCCGACACAGAGCTGCCAGATCGCTGGCCGAATAGCCTGCAGCCACTCATCCATCCATCCATCCATCCATGCAGGCAGGCAGGCAGGCAGGCAGCCGTTCGTCAATATCTTGTCTCTTGCGTTCTCTCATTTTGACCCGTCTCTGTCTGTTGCTCTTCCCGAGTCATCTGGGCGGACTTGCGTTTCTGAAAGAGTCTTCGAAAAACGATGACTCTCTTGTTACGGTGGGGACAAACGAAGTGAAATTGAAGGAGACGATGCACCCCAATTTGTCCTTTCCTACACTGCCTGTCTCTCCTCTCAGTCTGGTTTGTCGCTTTGAAAAGAAAGGTTGACAGGAAGACCTACATTGAGACAGTTGGCATGAAGGCAGGCAGGGAGAGAGGGAAGCAAGACTGGTGCAGGCAAAAGACAAAAAAAAGGTCACGCGGAGACGGACTGTCGGTTACACGAGCGACGGCCTCCAAGTCTCGGTCAGACAGCGAATGCTGCAGGCAGGCACGCGTGAGGACAAAGAGAGAGAATTGGGGGGAGGGACCAGGGCATCTCTGGGGCAAGTGACAAAACCTAGGGAGGATCACAATCTTCCAAAGAGAGAGAGAGCGATCTGTCTGCTGTTTCCCTGTCTCCATTTTCACTCTTTTTCCCATCTTTTGTTGCGCTCTCTTTTTCTTTTCTGCCTTTCTTTTTCTTTCCCCAGCTCCTCGCAACGACGCCCTGTTGTGCCTGGTGGAGCACGCACACTTCAGTCAAGGAAAATCAACTGAAAGAAATCAGAGGCAATTCTCCGGATTGAACAAAGAGATTGGCAGATTAAAGCCAGCGTGGAGCAGAAAAGAAAGAAAGAAAGAAAGAAAGAAAGAAAGGAAGGAAGAAAGAAATAAAAGAAGAAAGAGAGAGGTGGGGGGAGGAGAGGGAAGGAGAAACAAGGAGGAAAAGAAAGCGGGAAGAAAAGAAGTAAGGAAGCGGAAAGGAAGGAAGCAAGGAAGCGAGGAAGGAAGAAAGGAAGTCTGTTTTTGTTTCCCGGCGCCAACAAGCAACCAAAGCAACCCCCTCACTCACTCACCCGGGTCTTGCCCATCAACCGTTTCAAAATCACGACTCGACTTCCTGAAGGGGAGGGAGGGAACGGAGCAGTAGAAAGAAAAACAAAGGGGGGGAGAGAGGGTTGACGAAAAGTGTCAATGGACGGCGTGGCCACATGACCTGAATGAAGGCACACAAACGCAAAACGCCGCTGAACGTCTGCAGGGAGGACCTAGATGATTCCTTCCTTCATTCTGTCTGCCAACAGCCGCCCATTCGACATCCGAATAGAGAAAGCCCCGTCAAGAAAATTCATTGCAGAAAAAGGAGAAAAGATGCATACATAAGGAAAACAAACGAACAAACAAACCGACAGACCGACCTGCATCAGGCAGTGGGATGAATATCCTCTTCGGCTGCACAAAGCAAAAATCACCAACCAACAGGGTATAATACGCAAAAAAAAAAGAAAAACGCATCCACCCACCACCAAATCAAAAAAGTGCCAAAGAACTGCCTAATACACGAGCCAAGAGGGGACACGCGAAAGCAAGAAGATTCTTGCGTCGCATTTCTCGAATGTGATCCAAAAGTCACAACGACAGAACACCACCTAAGTGCCTGCCTGCCTGCCGAGTTCACCGACTCATAAGCTTGACAGTGAGACGTCGAGACTCATTTCTGCCGCTTTTCCGATTTGTGTCTGTCTGTCTATCGACTTCTTTTTCTTGCTTTTTATCACTCTCTCCTTTTGCTTGCCTCTTTCCATCACTTGCTTGCTTGCTTGACTGACTGACAAATCTTCGTATGACGGCGTCATCTAGGTCCATCGGCCTGTTGGTGGCAGCTGCACTTTCACGCGCACACACGTACACACACATACACACACAGAGAGAGAGAGAGAGAGAGAGAGAGACATACGGGCAGCCTCATATTAGTAGATAGATGAATGCGTCCATGTACGTACGGAGAAGATCCGCAACCCACAGTGAAGAAAAACTGGCCGTGCCTCTTTCTTTCTTTCTTTCTAACTGCACTGTCCCGCTGCAAATTTTGACAGAGCAGTTCAAAAGAAGCCCATCAGATTTGCCCAGTCAAGAAGCGAAACAAACTCTCCAGCGATAGACCGTCCAATATCTAGAGAACAGCCCGAGGACCAGCACAGCCTTACAAAATGACCACATGATGAAGAGCATGGGTGCAAAGACAATCAGGCAGACCCACTGGCTGACAAAAAGATCGAGGGGCAGATAAACATACATACATACATACATACATAGGTACAGACAAACAGACAGACCAAGAACAAGAATCCGGTCCTCATCGCAGGACCCCAGACCATCAAAGGCCACCTGCACGGAACGTCACCCATTGTTGGAGCACAATCAATCAATCAGTCAGTCAGTCAGTCAGTCAGTCAATCAATCAATCAATCAGTCAGTCAGTCAGTCAGTCAGTCAATCAATCAATCAATCAGTCAGTCAGTCAGTCAATCAATCAATCAGTCAGTCAGTCAATCAATCAATCAAATCAAATCAATCAATCAATCAATCAAACCGAGGTACAAAGCAAGACTGAGCCAGAACCTGTGTTAATTAAGCTACGAAGGATAACAGGAAAGAAATATTGCCTCGTTGATTTTTCGTGTCGTTCTCTTTCGCCCAGCCGACTTCCCGTCCTTTTCCTTTTCCTCTTTCGCTTGATTATTTTTCGTTCACAATACAGAGCCTCTTCACAATACAGAGCAGACGCCGGAGTGATTGAGAGAAAATGCATGACCCAAAGTGGCGCATGCGTACCCAACACAACAGACAGACACGGGGGAGAGAGAGAGAGAGAGAGAGAGAGAGAGAGAGAGAGAGAGAGATCACGCATGGACAAGAACACAAGCACACAGACAGACTGCATGCTCCTTTCGGTCTACTCATTAACTTCTTCAAACAGACCGACAGACTATATCGTTGTTCCTTTCCTTTTTCTCCTCCTTTCCTTCAGACCGACAGACCGACCAAAAACTCGGTCTTCAGCCTCCTTGTTGCATCATTTTCGTCTGCAAGCAGTCGACAGATCATCACTGAAGTTGAACACCAAGCAGAAGAATTCCCCAACTTAAATGAGAGCATAAGACCATATCGAGTATGAGCCTGTAGGGCGCAGGCAGATAGACTCAGCCATCGATCCATCAATCGATAAAAAGGCGAACAAGAACACGAAAAAGAGTCCGCCACCTTGACAACTAACTCTCTTAAGCTTGCTATATGAATTAATGGTTGTCCATAGAAACGGTTCTTTCTTCCCTTCTCTAAAAAATCACGCTTCCGTTCTTTTCTGTCTCTGGACCAGAAAGAACACCCATTTCTTCCTGTTTTCTCCTTCTCTATGTGAACATCAAGCACGATCAATCAAAAGCGAATATGCAAGACATAAGAAAACAACACAAGAACCCAGGAGAGAGAGGCTGAATAAAAAAGCCTCATGAAATTTTGTACACACTCGTCTCCGCGTGTCTGCATACACACAGGAGGCATTCGGGCCCCTATCTCGTCTCGGTGTGCGCACACAGAAGGAAGGAAGACACAACAAAAGAGGCCGCTGACTTACTTGCAGAGCGCATCGACAACACAGAATCAATTTCATCCACAAAGATGACCTGCATAAAAGTCAGCTAGGCAGAGAGGAAAATTTTATTGCAAGCACATGCATTCACGAGTACACACAGACCGCGTTGGAAAAAGAAACTGAGAGGCAACTGTAGCAACAGACTTGCATGATTGACTTCGATGATCTTTTGCAGGTTCTTCGCTTCGGTGGGATAAGTGAGAAGACAGAAAAGAGGTGGCAAGATCGGCAGTTTCCCTCAGGCAGCAGGAAATAAAAAGATGAAATGCCTGCCCAGGCGTAGAAAAAACTGTGCTCCGCAAGGAGAGAAAAACTGGCGCACACACATGCAGACAGACAAAGAGAGTCCGGCTGACCGCTGGTTGCAGTTTCCTTGCTGCTGAGAAGAGACTTTTCACCTGAAATGCAAGCATACAGAAGCACAGAGAAAAAGGCGAGCAGAAATTCGAAAGACAACGCGGAAGTCTACACGGAAGCCACTCATGTCCATGGCAGACACACGGGTAGAGAGAGCGCGGTTCAAAGACACAGAAGGTCATGACACGGACGGAGGAGAAACATGACACAGTGCCGTGTGTGTGAGAAAGGGAAAAAAAAAAAGCCTCACAGAAACTCCCGCCCCCGAAATCAAAATGCCCTCTCTCCATCAATTCCTGCTCCCCTTTCGGGACTCTCTTTGAAAGCTCACCTGCTTTTCTCCTTCTCCATGCTGCACGGACAAATCAAAAACACACACCAAGAGAGGGATGATGAAGAGAAAACAGATCGGAGAGGAATGGGACGGGGTCGGTCCATTCAGAGGAAATGAGGGGACGAGAGGCAGACGAAGGAAGGAAAGGAAAAAAGGAAGAAAGGAAAAAGGAAGGAAGGAAGGAAGGAAGCAAAGAAGGAAAAGACAGAATAAAAACAAGAAATGTCGCAATTCCACACCGAATGAGGCAGGCCCACAAACAGAAGGAAGAGGGAAGACGGGGACTGCAACCCAGACTCAGCGTTTCTCCAAGAGGGCTGCCATTAAGCAAGAGAAACTCCCTGCCTGCCTGCCTGACTAAAGAGAGAGGGAAGGAGAGAAAGAAAGAAAGAAAGAAAGAAAGAAAAGAAAGAAAGAAAGAAAGAAAGAAAAGAAAGAAAGAAAGAAAGAAAGAAAGATAGAAAGAAAGGAGCCATTCCCTCTTCACTTCCCCTCACAAATCGAAATCGAGCCCCGTCTCTTCTCTTCCTCACAACAAGTCAATCTTTTATTTCGCCTCCACGCTACACCCTCAAACTGTGAGAGAGACAGAGAAGGCCTCCTGGCCTTTTGACACACCACACACGAGAAAATTATGTGGTCTGTCTGACTGCACTGACCCATTTGGAGGTGAGGGAGGATGCCGAGATGGAAAAAAACGCCGCCTGCACAGACGCCTCTCACAAGCATATGACGCTGGACGGACGGACAGACGCACACAGGTGTGCAACGCCACGCATGGACGAGCGAAAGAGAGGGCAGCATTTGCAGACACGGATTCGTACAGCCAGAGAGAGAGAGAGAGAGAGAGAGACGCACACGCACTCACACACGCACACACACACACACAAAACACACTTTCTATTTCCTTTTCTCTCCTTTTAACACACAAAAAGGGGCACAGGATTGAGTGATCCAGAGCGAAAGACCAAGCAGAGGTATCCTATTCAGGCATCGATCCGCCCTGCATGTGTCTGACAGAAAGAAAGCACCGACCGACCGACCCTGCACTCCGACGCGACGACTTTTGCAAGGAACGTCTTTCCATTCCCAGGGGGTCCAAAAAGAAGAATACCTGCATGCATGCATGCATGCACGTATGTTCGAATACAGACACGCCCGCAAAGGAACGTGGTCACTCGTTGCGAAAATGGAAGAGTCGATCGCCTTCCCCGCTTCTATCGACAAATTAATGCACCTTCTCGTCCCACTGCTGTTCTCAAATCCCTAATTGACGCTGCATGGAAATCGGATGAGGCACTTACCGACAGAACGTGTACAGATCGCTCACTCTCACTCTCACTCAACAGCAATTGCACCTGAAAGCGGAAAGACAACTGAAAGAACACGCCTAGCTACTCTCGATCTGAACTAAGAGGCCGAGCAGAGAAAATGGGGGAGCGGATGGATGCACCCTACGGCTTTGCCCGTTCCCCCGTCAGCCACGCAAAAAGAAGACAGAAGGAAGAAAGAGAGGCGCCTGTACGTGAGAACCGAAAAACAAACTCAGCAACACATCGCAGAAAGAAACGTGTCACGGAAACCGAAAGATCCAAGAAAGAAAAAAAGGGGGAAGAAGAAAGAAGCTGACAGGAACTAACCCTTGGGGGGCGCCCGCATTCCAGAGAACACCGAAGGATTTAATAGAGGGTAGACCTGAGGGAGAGAGTGAGGGAGAAAGGAAGGGAGGAGCAGCCTTCGCACATGCATGCGCACTCATACAGACACAGACACAGACACAGACACAGACAGAGAACCCCGAAAGGAAGGATCTTTCTCTCAGTGTTTTGTCCTCGATCTCTATCTTCCTCCTGCCATGTCTGCACGTGCGCGCGTGTTCTTTTTTCCCCGCAAGCCGTTATTCGAGCCAAATTCTGTCTCGGACTTCAAGAGACGGCGCACCATCGAGACAAAAAGAGAGACGGACAGATAAGGACGACATCCTCTACATAGCTCAGATAGGCAGCAGGGAATAAGGTGACCGAGGTTTTGATTTCGAATATGACTGTAAAAAAACACGAGAGAAGGAGACAGAAATAGGTCCCCGAGAATGAGTGAAGGGGGCAGCTTGCATGATCAGACAAACGAAAAGACATCCTAGTTCGCTCCACTGCACAAAAGACGCGACTCACCACAGTCTCCCTCAAGGCTCTCTTAGCATCCTCTAAGCCCCCTGAAGGTCAATATTTAACGCCAGTAAACGAGTCAAAGAAAAGGAGAAAAAAACATTCTCGAGAGGCTCAAGAAGACACCGACATCACCTGTGTACAAACAAACAAACCAACAAATGCATACACTTTACTCTATCTGAAGGAATGCAGACTTGCATGAGAGTTTCCTTCTTCCTTCTGGAAGGTCTCTTTGGGCACTTGCAAAGACCCAAACCCTTCTCCTTCATTTCGGAAAGACAAGCGTGGCTTACCCAAGCTCCGCACAAAAAACGGCACTCTGACTGCCAAGGACATTTGCGCTGGTGCGCACGCCAGAAGAAGCAAGAGCGTGAAGCAAGGATTACACGGAAACGAACCGAAGTGTTCTTTTTGCATGTATGGGCAAAACGAGACAACAGACACGACGAAGGAGACCCATGAGCGAATAAATGAAGCGGAGGGTACGCATGTGAGAGAGAAGACTTCCGTGACACATGGACCCACCGGCCTCGTCCCTTTGCTAGACAAAAGGAATTTTGAATGGAAGTGATTGGAGAAGGGAGAGAAAGAATGAAGAAAAAAAAAAAAAAAACGAGACGGAAAAAATGAACGGAGACCAGCACATTCAAGCACGAAAAAAAAAAAAGAGGAAACTGACCAACGTCATCCCATGAAGCGTTTGGAGTTTTTTCCATTGAAGACTCGACCTGCATGTACAGAAGAAGAGAAAGGAAGCATCAAATAAATCAACTTACTGACTTGAACAAGGGGGGGCAACTGAGCCCTCTTCCCTACCTATCCGTACAGAAGGAGACACGAGGCCGGTGCCGGCGCCAAGAAAGGTTCGAAAAGTGAAAAGGCGAAAAGAGTACACAGAGGAAAAAATCTACTTGTGGTGCCAGAAAAGAGTGAATGCGAAATCAAATGGAATAGAGCAGCGGCGAACTTTCAGGACACACTCAACCTGAGGAGGCAAAAGGGAAAGAATTTAGACCCAAGAGAGAAAAAGACCCCATGCAGGAATTGGTTCCACTCACCCACCCTCCCATGCACTCACCATTTTCCTTTCTGTCTCGTCCAAAGCGCCAATTCCCACACGATGCCCCCCCGCTCTCCCGTTGCTCGGCTGCTGCCACGGGCCGGCAGAAGCAAATCCCGCCACTGCTCCTGCTCTACCCTGCACAGACACCAATTGATGTGTAGGCGGGCTGGACAGCTTCACTGAGAGAGACCGAGGCAGGAAGGGCTATGCATTCATGAGACACTTGAAGAACGAACACAAAAGGGTTCAATCGGGGTGAAGAAATACCAGGGGTAACTTCAAGGACTGAGACGCAGATCGGCAACGGGAATATGAAGGAATGAACATGTGAATGCAGGAATCACACAAGTAAGCGAGAAAAAGCAAAACCCAAGAAAAGAAAGAACAAGAGAAAAAAAAAATGTGTCTGCATTTGGACGTAACACCGGGTAAACGCGCACAAAAACCATCGAAAGAGCGGAGCTTTTCAAAAACGAGGCAAACAAGATTCATTAGAAGATACCCTCCATCCGATTCCGCAAAACGCTGCCTTACAACTTGTTACAGGTCATCGTGAGCATACTCGAGTGGCCGGAGAGGAGAAAAGAAATGACATGCATGCAGAAGAACCAGCAACGCGGCGTGCAAGACTCACGACAGAAAATCAGTCGCGCATGTCCATTCATTCATACTCTCTTCTCCATCGCCCTCGTGTGCGTGCAGTCCATCATCGGACTATAAGTAAATACTGACTGACTGACTGACCGACTGACTGACCGACTGGCCGACCGACTGACTGACTGACCGACTGACTGACCGACTGGCCGACCGACTGACTGACCGACTGACTGACTGACCGACTGACTGACCGACTGACTGACCGACTGGCCGACCGACTGACTGACCGACTGACTGACTGACTGACCCCAACAGGAGGAGGATGCGACGGCATCGACCGGAACCCGCCCCTTCCAGCACCCCCCGCTGCCGCCGCTCTCGTTTGGACCGACGGTCCTGGGGCACTTTCTGTAAAACAGACAGACAGAAAGCAATAGCAGGCCCAGCAAAGGCAGCACGGTTTGCAGCGGTTGTGTTGCATGGCCGAACACACACAGTGTGTGTATATGTGTGAGAGAGAGTGTGTGTGTATATGTGAGAGAGAGTGTGTGTGTGTCTGTGAGAGAGAGAGAAAGAGAAAGAGGAAGAAGGGGAAAGAGAAAGAAAGAGAAAAAAAGAAGGAAAGAAAAAAGGAAGGCAGGAAAGAAAAAAAGAAGGCAGGAAAGAAAGAGAGAAAGAAAGAAAGAAAAAAGGAAGGCAGGAAAGAAAAAAAGAAGGCAGGAAAGAAAGAAAGAAAGAAAGAAAGGAAGGAAGGAAGGAAGAAAGAAAGAAAGAAAAGAAAGAAAGAAAGAAAGAAAGAAAGAAAGAAAGATCGAAGGAAGGAAGGAAGGAAGAAGGAAGAAGGAAGAAAAGAAAGAAAGAAAGAAAGGAAGGAAGGAAGGAAGGAAGGAAGAATGAATGAATAAATGAATGAATGAACGAAAGAAAGAAAGAAAGAAAGAAAGAAAGAAAGATCGAAAGAAGGAAGGAAGGAAGGAAGGAAGGAGAGGAGGAAGGAAGGAAGGAAGGAGGAAGGAAGAAAAGAAAGAAAGAAAGAAAGAAAGGACGCAAGACCGGAAGACCACAAGACCGAAAGACCGAAAGAAAGAAAGAAAGAAAGAAAGAAAGAAAGAAAGATCGAAGGAAGGAAGGAAGGAAGGAAGAAGGAAGAAGGAAGAAAAGAAAGAAAGAAAGAAAGAAAGAAAGAAAGATCGAAGGAAAGAAAGATGCAACGGACTTAGTTCTTTGAGTTTCTCTCGAAATCGCGCAACCGCCTCTGCAACTCCCTGTTGTTTCTGTCCGGGTAATTTGTCCTGAATCTGCAGAAGATTCAACGCAGCGCGAGAGAAGAGAAGAGAAATGCGGGGCGGACAAAGGAGCCAGGCAAAAAACCAAAATGGATGGAAAGAGACTCTTAAGAGAGGACCCCACTTCAATTCGCTCTTCTTGTGTCCCTGAGAAGGTGAGGGGAGTTCTTCCACCCGTCGACAGGAAGGTCTGGTGGTCAGAGGCGTGCAGGAGCATGAGGGACCTCTAAAGAAAAAGGAGAAGAAAAAAGGAAAGAAAGTTCCCAGAGAGAGAAAGACTCGTGAAGAGCCTTCCTGTTCGGTCGAGTATTTGCGTCATCGCAGAAAGAACTGTGAATATGACCATGACAGCGCTACACTCAAACAATCCCTTTTCTCCCTATTCGTCAAGGAAAGTTTCTCTTTAGCAGGAGCGTTCTCCGTCTCGCCCAAGCAGACAACCTGAGCCCTCCTGGGCGTCCGTTTGTCTCTCTGTCTTTCCGACTGCCCATCTGTCTTTCTCTGTTTCTCCTCACCCGCAACTGTTTGTGTCTACCCAGTAACCCCCCCCCTTTTCTTTCTGCTAAGTGTCTTTTTTGTCTATCTATTACCCTTTCCGTCTCCCAGTCTGTCGCCCAATCCGACCTCTGTCGCGCACTGGATTGCTTTCTTGAAGAGAGAGGACGCCTGAGCAATGTCACCCCTTGCCTCGGCCGCCTTCGCTTCCTCTCCCAGTCTAATGAACTTCTCGAGGTCCCCGTGCTGCGTGCGTCAACGAGTGACGGGGGAAGTATGCGAGTGAGAAAGAGGGACTGACTCTCTGTGTGTGGGCACACGCGTGCCCACGCGCGAGAGAGACAAAGACAGACAAGGAGAGTGCGTTGGCGCGCATGTGTATCTCCATGTGCATTTGTATGTGTGCGAGAGAGGGGGGGGAGAAAGAGAGAGAGAGCTAGTGAGTGAAGGCAGTGCAAACGAAGCAGTGGGAATTCCTTCTTTCTGTCTTTCTTTCTTTCTGTTTTCCTTCCTTCCTTTCTTTTGCCTGCTCTCCGTTCTCTTTTTTTCTTTTCCTGCGTGCTCTCAGTCTATCTGCCTGCATCTGTATGTCTGCGTGTATGTATGCATGTATACCGAACAAGCAACAAATCGAGCACCGAAATCTCGGACGGACACACATACACATACAGACAAACGAACGAAGGAACGAACCAACCCAAGGTTGTGCCGCCGCACCGCTCGCGTTTTCCTTTCCGGGTCCGCCCCCTTCCCCTCCCCCTCCCCACCCAACAGAGTTTCCCATCTTCCCCCCACCAGCTCCTGAAGACCCCCCCCTCTGCAAAACCGTCGAATTCAGAGAAACCGTAACGGAAAAAGAAGGGAGAAGATTCTCTTTCTACCCCCACTATATTAAGAGAAAGATGGCACCAAAAAGAACAGCAGGAAGGAAGGAAGGAAAGAAGGAAGAAAGGAACGAAGGGAGCAAGGGGGGGAGGGAGGGAGGGAGGGAGGGAGGGAAGGAAGGAAGGAAGGAAGGGAAGGAAGGAAGGAAGGAAGGAAGGAAGGAGGGAAGGAAGGAAGGAAGGAAGGAAGGAAGGAAGGGAAGGAAGGAAGGAAGGAAGGAAGGAAGGAAGGAAGGAAGGAAGGAAGGAAGGAAGGAAAGAAGAAAAGAAGGCAGGAAGGAACGCGGAGGGAAGTGGGTTGGGTTGGGTGAAGGGGAGGAAGAAGGAAGGCTGACTGCTCTCGACTCAGGCTTGCCGGTGTCACTCGCCAAGTTCTTGCGCTTCATCACCTGTCATACCAGGCCATACATGCAAACAGGCAGAAAGCGAACAAAAGCATTCAGCTGCCGGCCTACAGAAGCATTCTAGCGAAGGAAGAAGCACGGGCCATATCGCAGGTAAGAGAGGAGCGAGAGAAAGAAGTGGAGCGAGAAGGGAAGAGACAAAAACAGACTGTGGTGGGCGGGCAGAAGGAGAGACGCCAAGAAAAAGACCGGGAAAGAAAGAGAAGGGAAAGAAACGAGAGGGAGAGAGGCAACGGGTGGAGGCGGTGACGGGAGAAAAATACAGCGACGGTCCTTCAGCGTTGTAGGAAGGAAAACACACAAATCATTCACAAACAATCGAGGGTGAGCGTCTAGTCGACTGACCCCTTCGACGATCCAGTCCCTGCCCTGCATGCGGATCGATCCGGCAAGCAGTTGGGCACTTCCCCTTTCTTCCTGGCTCTCCGGCAACAGACGGAATCGGCAAGCGCGAAGAGATAGTCAGGGAGACGCCGAGAGCTAGGGTGTCGATGCAGTCTCTCAACACAGCGCTTTGTGTTGCTGTCTTCAGGGATCTGGGTCCCTTGCCTCGTGATTTTTCTGTTTCACTGCTGTTTGTCGAAGGGGAAAGCAGGTCTTATGCTGCAGGTATCGATGAAGCAACATGAATCCTGCAGAGGCTGCTTGTGCCGTTCAGTGAAGATTTATCGATACTTTTTCTGTTGACCGGCAACGCGGCGAAAGCGCCTGTAGTGTTTGCGAAGGCAATTATGTGGTTCACTTAATTCAATCGATCCACGCCGGACAGCCCGGCGGGGGGCGAGGTGCTAAGAGGTGCATCGATGAATGGATTGATGGTTGTCTAGAAAGGGCCGCTTCACGGGGGGCGGTTTTGCAGTTTGGCAGAGGAGTCAGACCGAATGTGTTCCAAACGTCTTATCCTACTGCCCAACGTTTGTGTCTCCTCTTCCTTTCCTCTACTTTTCCTTCATCCCCTTCGTCCCCCCGTTTCGTTTCCCTCCCTCGCGCTGCGATCTGGTCCTCAGGCCCTTTTTCAGCCTTGCTGTATATGTTGCTTGGTGGTCGCCCCTATACACCGTACAGAGGGCTGGAAGACGCGGTTTGCCCTGCATGCAGGGGCAAAGCAGACGATCTACTGCACCAACTGACTGAATGCACAGAAACAAGAGCAGATCGAGAGGCTCTGAATGCAATTGTAGCCGAAATTGAAGCTAAATTAGACAGAGCCCAAGAAAGAGAGAGAAAGTGGTTGCTATCGATAGACTCCACCCCTCTAAAACACGCCACGCAAAGCGAATTGTTGGCATGAATGAAGGTCACCCTGGCACTCAGACACTCACCCATACCGGCTCTGCGACTCTTGCGAAACATCTGTCTGCGCCCTCCATCATAAGGCCTGCGATTCGATGCATGTGATGGTTACTTACCTCTCTTCCCGTCTCACCTTTGAATCTTCTTTTTCCATCTCCCACGTACATCTCCCGTACCCCCTCTCCACCGGTCTTCCTGTCTGCCTCTACTGCCTGAGAGTCTCTGTTGCAGTTGTCGTACTCCTCCCACAGAAGGGAAACAACATCAGCGATTTAGAAAGCATCTTTTAGATACAGGGTGTTTAGAGTTACGAGAGTGAAGCCCCCTCCCGTTGTATGATGCAGGTCTGGCAAAGGGGCAATAAAGCATTGTCCTAGACTCATACACTGTATGATGGCCTATAGACCGATTAATAATAATGATTAATAATCCATCTAATAATGATGATTGATGATTGAGGGTTTTTTCATGTATGCCACGTCCCTATATTCATATATAAGAGACAGATCTAACCTAGTTTGTTGATTGAGGGTTTTTTCATGCATGCCGCGTCCCCTAATAGATCCATCCAGTCAGTTTTCCTAATTTTTTTTTTTTTTTATCTACTCATTGGATCTCATTAGTTTCCTTAGGTTTCCTGATTGTTGCTCTTGCTGTATCAGCGCACTTTTACGCACTTTCATGTAACGCAGCTTTTAAGTAGGCTAACCTCCCTAACACTTCTAGACACTCCACAGTATCATGAAACAGATTTTTCACTACTTGCCGTGCCTGAGACAAAACTTTCTTTTGAAAGTGAATTTGATGCTAATAGATGCTAAATACATTCGGTTTAGTTTAGTTTAGTCTAGAAGTTTGGTTTGAAAACTTGGGTTCTTCATTTACTCTCAATCGCAAAAAAGATGTGCCTGCGCTAGCCTGCGCCACAGCAATAGCCCTAAATAGCCCCGGCACTGACAAAGGAACACTCCTCATGCACACATTGTTTGAAGGTATTTGAAGGCTGTCTGCACCTTTGGTACAAGCCGTACAACCGTTTCATATCTACCTTATTTTGACTGCACGCTCTAGCGCCCCCTATGCGATACTTTTAAATAAAGCCGTGCCTTTAACGCCGTTTTTTCAAATCTGGCCACGCCCATAGCGCGGTGTTTCAAGATTACTGAAGTATTATAGGGGTTATAGAATCTAAATATTACTAAATATTAAATAATACTCAAACCTCCTAGCAAACCTCTCTTAGAGACCACTGGCAGGCTTTTTAAAACAGTCAGGCCAGTTAAGCTGGTAACTAGGCTCCACACTGTAAAAAGATATGAAAAAAATATTGAGATCAATTTTTTTTTATAGATTTTTTTTAAATAGATCCTGATAAACAACTGTTGTTCAAGTGTTGTCAAAGTGTTGCAAAGATGTTATCCACATGTTGTAAAGAGTATTAAAGAGTGTAAAAGAGTGTGACATAAAGAATAACACTTATTGAGATATCATTAAGATATTGCTAGAGTGTTGTTCAGATGTTGCAAAGAACGTTGCACAGTGTTGCTTTAAAAACAACAGCTGTCGTGTTGATATATATAAAAAAATAATAAAAATATGAGCACCGTTTATTTTTTTTTTTCTTTTCTTTTTTTTCGAGTGCAGAGCTTAGGACGGTAAATAATAATACCTAACCTAGCATCTAGCTTGATTAACGTACATTAGATTTGACAACAGTGTTATCACATTTTCTAGGCCCTGCACTACATTTAAAAAAAAAAACTTTTTTTTTAATAGATTTTTTTTTTTTTAATCATAGTAGTCAACAGGTAAACAACTGTTATTCAAGTGTTGCAGGACTGTTGCATGGGATGTTGCGTGAAAACTATATGTGTTTTAGTTGATAAATAAAAAAAGAAGAAAAAGATCGGAAACTTTCTTTTTTTTTCTTCTTTTTTTATTTATGGAGTGCAGAGCCTAGCACATTTTATTTGAATAATCTCGTAAGACTCGTATGTACTTATAAATCTAGCTATCTGAATGAATGAATGAAGTTGGCTTTACTAGAGTGGAGTCGTGCTCCCAGCAGCCCATGTTCATGCAAGAGATCGTCAATCACTCAACTCTAGAGATAAGGCTAAGCGCGAGATCCCCTGAAGTGCTCGCTTGGTGAGCTCACGAGCAGCATACGCGTTGTAGGTGGCAATATAAGACTCGAACAGAAGAAGAAAAGGTCGCGTTCACACAGGGACAGGCGTGCACAGTGAGTGACAAAGATCGCAAACGGCTCTGCATGCTTCATACGGATCGACTTGTAAAGCCAAAAGCAGCATCTTCCTTGCTTCTGTTTCGGCTGTATCCGATCCCTCAATTCCTTCTCTCTGAATCCTTTGCTTCTATAGTAACCTATAGGTTTTTACGGTTTCCTCAAGTTCAGGCTACAGTTGAAGTAACAGTTCAGCACAGTTTTTTTTATTTTATAAAGATAAATTAACACTCTTTTAAAATTAAAGCCTTCTTCTTTTTTATTCATATCAATTCCTTTGAATTCTTTTTTGAAAGATTTTTCTGCTAGTTTTTCTGACAAACTTTGTCAGACAGAAAAAAAACGTAGTTCTCGATCAATCTGATCAATTCTACCCCATATTCAGGACTGTATGGGAGAACAACTGTCTCGATCTTTCATCTAGATCGTCATTTTCGCACAGAGACAGGGTGTGTAATGAGGACACCCGCCCTGACCGCAGCAGGGTCATAAGGGGGTCCACAACTCTCCCCGTCAGCAGATTGCTCGACAGGTCCAGATCTTCGAGGGGATGGGGGGGGCGGCTCATCCACCCCTCTGTAAGTGCCGTCACCCCTCCGTCTGTGAGCCCTGTGTGCCCCACTTCCAGCGTCCTCAAGCTAGGCAGCTTCTCTGCAACCAAAACCTCTGACAGAGCCCTTCCCCGATCAGGCCCCAACCTGCAACCGAAGAGTCGGAGCCTGTGGAGGGAAGACAACCTCCCACTGCCCAGGCCCACACACAACGCACGGACCTCCTCGACCACACGAACACCCCTCACCCAAAGTTCTTCCAAGCCGCGGAGATGCCCAGAGCTCAACGCACCTGAGAACATCCCAACCCGCACAGCGGCACTTTCAGGGGCGGTGCCGCGAAAGATGACATCGAGTCGTCGCAGTGCAGAGACGTGGGAAGAACCGAGGGCGGCTGCAAAAGCCTGCATCGCCTCCTGCCCGATCGCCGACAAGTCCACTCTCAGCTCGCTGAGGGAAGGGACTCTGCCTGCACTAACAAGGGCGGACAGAGACTGAACACTTTGTGTCGGGAGAGCGGTATAGGGGAAGGAGCGGAAGGCGGGCAGACTGCCCGGACCTCTGGAGAGGCCCGACAACAAACCCGTAATTCCTTCTTCCGTTTGACGATGAAAAATAATTTCCTTTAGAGAGGCCAGGGACGCATTTGCATGTGTGAGGGCCTCTCCAAACGCCCCCCCCTCCTCTCGGCTGAGCACCCCGGTGCCAAAATGCTCAAATTTCCGCAACCCCGACAGCTTGCCTGCTCGAATGACCTCTGCCAGACATGTCAAACCAAATTGCAGGTTGTCTCCCCACAAACCAACGTCTATCAGTGTTGGAGGGCCAACCCTCCCTCGAGACAGGCCCTCACAGAGAGAACGAAAGCTCTGGTTGCACCAACATGTGAGGCTGACAGCCCGGAGGGAGGGGACCTTACTAGTCGCCAAAACCTCCCCCAAAGCTTTGCATCCCTCCCCCCCACCCTCCTCCCCACATCTCACTTCGAGGGAGAGACCTTGAAGAGACGACAAACGCCCCCCACCCAAACCCTCCGCTAATCCCCCCACCCACCCATCTCCTTCCTCCCACCATCTTAGATCGAGCTTCTGGAGGCCCGGACACCCCCCACCACCCAGCGCCAGCCCCAGTGCCCACATCGAATTTCCGCTCAAGAGGGACGGAGTGATGCGGGAAGCGGCCAGCCTGAGACTTACCAACGAGCGCAGCCTCCCCCCTCGAATGCCCTCAGCGAGGTTCCCTACCCCCTCCCCTGTATTGTCCGCATCCACTGAAAGATCTAGGGTCTGCAGGAGTAATGTCTTGCCTGCTGCAAGGCTGCGACTAAGACCCTCAAAAGCCTCTTTTGTCATGTCGGGCCGAGCAGCGATCTCCAACCCCCTCACCTCAGCCAGATGCCCAGAACTGAGGGCGTTGGCAAGAGCAACAACCCCCCCTGCATTCAGATTCTCTGTAAATCGGCCGTAAGGGATCACCAGCTCTTGAAGAGACGGCAACCCCCCCACCCCCAAACCAGTTGCAAACCTGGCCAACTGCTCAGAGCTCATGTACATTCGATATCCCCGCCCCCCCAGGTTGAGCTTTCGGAGTTTGGGGAAACGACCTGGGACCGTCAAAGGGAAATGAGCTTCGAATTCAAACAAAGAAACCGTTTGACTCATGTCAAGCTCCTCCAACTCCTTCAACGTACTTGTGGACAGCAGGTCGACAATCGGACCGCAATTCCCTTGCTCTGCTTCACCAGTAGTCTGATAGATCAGGCGATTTCGCTTCAGTATCAGGACTCGGAAATGAGGCACAGCCTCTGCATTGACTGCGGATGCCAAGTGCTTCACCCCCTCCGACCTCACATCGTTCCCCTCAAGGTCGAGGGTCTGCAGAGAGGTCGTCTTCTTGGCTTTCAATGCTTCTGCCAGTGCTTCTACCCCCTCCGCTTTGGCCTTTGTACGGGCCAGTTTGAGGGACTGCAGGGGAAGCGACTGCGGAGAGGAAGAAAGGCCCCTCGCAACTGCCCTCAGCCCTGAAGGTCCCAGAGGGTTGTCACTCAAGTCAAGGCTCAGAAGGTGCGGGAGCCCCCCCGACGAGAGGACAGAGCCAAGCGCTTCCATGGACGAGCAGCGGAGACGGTTGCCTGCAGAGAGGGGGGGACCATATCAGAAGATAGACCTGGTCTCTACAGACGCATACAGCCGAAAAGAAAAGAAAGAAACAAAGAAAGAAGGATTTCATGAAGGAGAAGAGATGAGAGCAATGTTTGGCGTACCGTGAGCACGAAGATAGATCCAGTCGACAAATCACGACGGAAGATCACGTACCAAAGAAGAAGACAAAGAAACACGGCATGCGCTTACACGGAGAATCGCACCATTATGCAGAGGCAGAAGGTGAATCTTTTTTCTTCAAATATTTTTCCCTCGATTGACGGAATGATATAAAATCATGAACAGAAAAGTGTATGAGCTTCCCGGACATGCTTTCTTTCTTTTCTCTTCCATTCTCAGAGAACCAGACGCAAGCAGAGCTTCATTTGTGTGTGCGGAGATCCTCAGCGACGGACGGGGACGGAAAAACAAGCAAAAGAAGGGAGATATGGGGAAAATGGCAAACAGGCAGACAGTCGGCAGACAAAGAGAACAGGGAGACACACAGGCAGCGGAATGTGCGACAGTTGAGAAAGCAATAGAGGAGAGAGGGTAACAGAGGAGAGAGGGGGGTCTCCAGAAATGCTACCGAGGCCGCATTGACAGTCCCTCTCTGCCTAAAAGTCTGACTGACTGACTGACCATTCAAGTCCAGGTGTTCCAGAGAAGAAGGCAGCAGGTCAAAGACGCCACGAGTCGCCTGATTCAGATCGCATTCTGCAGCAGTAGGGGAGAATCCTGTTTCAGTCTCCTCGCTTACAAGCACGTCTCTTTGCACCTTGAAACGACGACAAATCAGGCAGTGTGTTCCCCGTTCCCCCCAAAGAACAAAAAGGCAACCTTCCAGAAGGAATGTAGGGCCTCTCATTCACCCTCACGGAGCTTCTCTCTTTCTGCATGACTCTGAAGTATCTATTGCTGACTGGCATGTCAGACTTCATTCATACGCAGGCCATTCAAGCGAGACAGACTGACTGGCAAGGTTGAGAGTCTTCAGACAGATCAACGGTTCGCGTCCTCCTGTCCCCCCCGCTTTGAGTCCCCGAAGGAAGTCGAGAAGCACGGGGAGGCAGGCGTCCCTGCAGACATGAGGACCTGCAGAGAGGGGATGCAAGGAACTCTGAACCAACATTCGGCATGACACACTCATGTGCAGTTTGACTGCCGTTCTCTCATTCTTGGTGTCTTCCGGTACCTCCCGCCGCTTCTCCAAAGAAGCGAAGGTGATGAGTCTGAGACGGTGCAAAAAGAAAAACTCTGCGCCTGACCGCATGTGAGAGTCTCGAGAATGCCCGGACCCGGAGGAATCGAGGCCAGAAGGAGCTTCAGTTTGCCAGCACCTAGAGAAAAACCTGCAGGAGCAATTGCATTCGAGGTGGCGCTATTACCGAAGGCAGACGCGCACTGGGCTGCGAAAGTGTCAAGAACGACGGATTGCGGCGCGTTCTGTCTCCCTGCCAGGTCGAGAAACGTAGGCCTACTTAAACTTCGAGCTAGGGGCAGGGGAAGACACACGTTGCCGCCCTTCCCAACCAAAGACCCTGTTCTTTTCCGTCACCCTTCTCAACTGAAAATTACGGGGTCAGAAATCAAGATTAAACCAAAGAAAGCCGAAAACTCTTAAGGCACCTTCCCGCACTCACCCGAAAGATCGAGGCTCCCAAGAGGCAGCTTGGAGCGTCCCTGCATGCATGCACAGGGACAGGCACAAATTACACCTCTTCATCAATTCCCTCAAGCGAAGGCTTTTTCCAGTCTGGTACCAGCACTCTTAGAGAAGTCACAGAAATCCACTCCTAGAAAAACCACGAACCTCTCCCGACCGCTGACCTTTTTGATGAACTCGAGGAGGAGCCATGCCGAGCCAAAGCCGTCCTTGTTGGAGGCCAGCTCGGATATGGCCTGCAGCAGAAAGCAGCCGAATAAGACTCTTGATTGTGAATCCGTTTCAAAATCAAATTTCAAATGGTCAGTCAGCGCGAGACTGCATATGTAGACAGAAGTAGACAGTGACTGGAGAGCAGGTGGAAGACGGAGAGACACGCACGCACCTCTGCGGAGGGGCAAGCGTGGTCGAAAAGGATACAGAGCTCGTTGTCTTTCCTCTCCGCAGTTTCCTTTCCGGGACTATCCGAATGCGCCCCACCTGCGAACGAAGGGAAGGAGGGAAAGGAGAGTGGAGACGGCGAATTTTTCACGAAAAAAAAGTGCAGACGCTTCGCAACTCCTCATACCAAGGGGAGGAAATGTGCAAAAATTACGGACCTGCAGGGGAGAGCTTTGCAGTGGTTGCGTGTCTAGACATTCTATTTAACAAGGGCTCGCGATTGCAGTCTGTCAGAGGGAAGGCAAAAACTCTGCGACTTCAAATCGTTGAGCAATCTATAAGGTGGGACGAGAAAAGAGTGCGGAGGGCCGCAAGACCAACACGCATTCAGTGCAGACCCGACCGGAGCAGGTTCAGAAAAAAGAATCTGCTTGTCTTGTTTCACTTCGGCACACTGGCTACTTCGTGGGGAGTCGGGCACAGTGTCAGTGCAGAAGAGTGTGACCACAAGAGTCACAAGAGAAGACGTCGAAGATACGTCGAAGAGACGTCGGTTCCACGCATGGCCCCGAAAAGCGAAGCGGGGGGCACTTACCTAAGAATCCCCTGAGCCCATGGCCCCGGAAAGCGAAGCAGGGGGCACTTACCAAACAATTTCCCTGAGCTACCCTGAGTCCACGACATAGCCCGGGCCGCCCGGAAAGCGTAGCTGAGGGGCCGGCCCTTACCAAACAATTTCCCTAAGCCCACGACATGGCCCGGAAAGCGTACTTACAAAGAGTTGAGGTGGGAGCGCATGGATGATAGTGGATGAGTGTGAATGTCAGATTGAAAAATCTGACCAACACAGAGGCATATTCCAGAAAGAGAGATTATACAGCTAGCTATATAGGGCACAGCTACAGAGCTGCTTGCTCCACTCACAACTCCAAAAGCCCCGGAGCGTACCGGAGCGTATAAAAGAATTACAGCCCCGCCCTCCGCTGGGTCATGCAATGTCATGCATGCATCGGCGTCGATCTTAGTGGCGATCGATGTTGAACCTACTAGGAAACCCAAGCAGGGGCTGCTACATGTTTTCTACGTCAAGTTTTGAAGGCATGCTGGGGCTTGTGTGTACCTGTGTATGCCTGATGTATGCGCACTCCTGTGCGAGCTAGCGTCGCCTCAGTACGCCTCAGTGTATCACCATGTTGGCCCGGGTTAGTAGACTCTAACAGTCTAGCTAACAGTCTCGACTAACTGTCTCACTTAGTTTAAAAAACTTTATTTTAGTTATTCAAATTCAGATTAAAATTTATGTAGAACAAATCTATCTCAATCAATCAATCCGAGTTAGTATCTAGGTCAGTATCTGGTTTGGTAAACCAATAAATCGATATACATTATGAAATTTATCAAACAAGATCCAAACTTAATGATGATTTATGAAAGAACAATATCTTTTTCTAGATCTTTTTAAATCTTTTTTTAACTATTAGCTACTCTTACCCCTGGCGACTGGTAGACATAGTAGGAAAACTAAGAAAAACTGAAGAAAACCCCTATTTGAACGGAACTTATCAATTAATCATAGTGGCATAGTCAATTGTGATATAAAAATAATCAGGAACAATCGATTACATTTAAAAAAACACACGTTAATAATTTATATTGAACTTTTAAGTTAAAAAACTCCTATTCTATGTAGTGACCAGATTTGATTTAATAGGATTTGATTTGATTTGATTTGAGTTTTAAGGCATTTGGACGGAGGAGTGTCAAGTATGAGGTCGCATGAGAGAGAGAGCTAGCAGCGAGAGCAGTAACCAGGACAGAAGGAAGAGACAAAAGACGCATAAGCCAGATGCTGGGAATAAACTTTAAGTTAATGCCTCCTAAATTTGACTAGATTTGAGGTAGATTTGAGGTTGAAGTCTAGAGGTCACTCTCGACAGCACTCAAGACGACATGACACAGTCGACACCACTAGCAAATCCTAGAAAGCCATAGAGACAAAAAAATCACTAAAAACTAAATTAAGACTTTCAAAATCAATGAGCTATTGTCAAAGCTAAGACTCCTAGCCTAAGAGCTTATATAAGTTTAGTGAAATATGGCTTGGGTCTAATTGGTAGGACCCATGCGACAGGCACCGCGCCGCCATGCGCCGCCGCACAATATCTCTGTATTGATATTTGTGGAAGCCATATTTATGACATCCGTACACACTGTTGCACATGTGTTGTTTGATCAGGCTGAACAAGAAGTGTAGTGATCACTGATGGTTTGAGAAACTACAAAGGAGATGACACTCTCTTTAGAGTCGGAACCTCACAATGAATCCTTCACAAAGTATTGACTCTACTCTCATACTATCATCCTTCCACTCTGTGTGTATGCAACACTCGCGCCATACATCTCCATAGATCGCTCCTAGCTCCCTTCCTCCGCCTGGGCAATTCCAGTATCTATTTTCACTGGTGACCTGCTCAGCGAGAGAAGACGAACTCACAACTGAGTCTGAGACGGAGATCGAGATGAAAGGGCGTCGATGTACCGCCTGGCAGGTAGAGGTGCGTCCGATCAGGAGCATGCCTCGAGGATACCTTGACGAATGCACAGAACCCTTGCTAAAGGCAGCCCAGCGGTTGGGCCCTTCGTTTTTGCAGTCAGCCAAGAGTCGGACTGACAATGTCATCATCACCATCGTTCGACTCTCTACAGGGGAGCGAAAAGTGTTCAGTGCAGAGGGGTCATGGCCGCACGCGATCATGCACTGCATTGAGCGGTGCGCGGCGGTTTGGAGATTTCCCGACTGCATTGTGACGACAACGATCGGGGATCGGGAAGTTGCTTTGCTGAGGAAGTGGGGGAACACGCAGGAGCGAAAGATCGCCGTCTACCGACAAGTCCACCTGAGTGGCACTGGATTTCCAGATATCCTGGTACCGACCGTCGGGTGTGGACAATTCATCAACGAGTTGAATCCGCAGCAATGGTCAGCATTGTTAAAATTTGTGCAGTGGTAGCGGAAAGGCAGACGGGCATAGAA
>JAHBMJ010000582.1:17589-44598 GCA_018398765.1 Chromera velia | reverse complement strand
CACTAGATAGACCATACAGGAAGCTGAAAAAAGCAGTAAAGGAGGAATACAAGAAAGCGTGCAAGAAAGAAAAGAAATACAGAAGAGGGGCAAACGTTAGAGAGGACGACACACCAGAGATCATAATCAGGAGGAGAATCAAACAAGTGAAAAAGATCGAATCACAGGCAGGAAAAAAAGTCAGAGAGACAAAAAAAAAACTCGACGAAGAAAAGACAGAATCAGTAGAAAGAGAATTGAAAGAAGCAAAAGAAGCTTTGCACTCAGCAAGCAGGGAGAGAAGAAGAACGATAAAAAGAGAGGAGGCAAGGCAGAGATTCAAAAGAATAGAAAGAATCACAAGTCAGCTGGTAGAGAAAGGAGGAGAATGGAAGGTATGGAACCAGCTGAGCAAAAAGAAAGAGGTAAGAAAGGAAGATACGCTGACTGAAGAAAAAATAGTAAGAGGATGGGAAAAACAGTGGAAGAAAGATGAAAACGAAGACGCAGAAGAAGAAATTATGGAAACCGTCTCACGTATCTTCGAAGCACTGACAGAAGCAAAAGAATGGAGGATAGATATAAAGAAGGTGCATGAAGGATTAAAAAAGAACGGAAACCCCAAAAAAGCGGCAGGGAAAGATGGCATGCCTCCGGGTGTGCATGGTGCAATAACAAAGTCGGCAACAGTGGTCGAGTGTTACTATGCATTGATAAATGTATGTGCTCGTTTCATATGGTAGCCGTCTAGATGGAATGATCTCGTGATCTCCACACTTGCTAAACCAGGGAAGCCGCAGAACATTCAAAAAGGATGGAGACCAATTCACTTAGACTCAGCCGATGCAAAATGGGGGGAGTTGTACGTGAGGGATGTGGTAGAGACAGAGGGAAGGGAGAAACGGACCCATGTGCAGTTCGCCTACAGTAAAGGGGTGGGAACCTTGAATGCAATTTTTCTTTTGCTTCAATCGATCGCTCGTCTTAAGATTCTTTTTGTTTCTTTTATTGATTTCATAAGTGCATTTGATGAAGCATCTCACAGTAGAATGCCTGGACAGTTGAGAAAGCACGGGTTGCGGGAAGAGACCATTAAGTAGGTATGTGAGTCGCTACGAAATATTAGAGCAAGGGTGAAGGGGAGTGATTTCTGGTTTCAGGAAGAAAAAGAGTCAAAGCAGGGAGGTCCGGTAGGACCTTCTCTATTTAAAGGATATACAAATGACATGCCAGCAGATATTGGGAGGAGGGCAGGCCTCACCGGGAGGGGTCCCAAGCTCCAGAAAGGACCCGAGGATGCACAAGAGAACTTCTCTGTCGGGCTTTTTGCTGACAACACATACCTTCAATCGATAGAGGCAGAGGAGATGGAGAGGCTTCTGAAGGCACTGGAGGAGTATGCGAGGCCTTTGAAGCTCCTTCTATCAGATAAGTCAAGAATAATGAAGTTTGGACAGAAAGCGGGGGAGAGAAGAAAGCGATTCACATTGGGTGGGGCAGAGTTAGTTCAGACAAGCGAATATCCGTACCTTGGCCTTCTTTTAACAGAAGATTGCTCCACAGATGCAATGATGAGAGAGAGATTGATTAAGGCAGAAAGACTCTTTTTTATGTTGAAAAGTAAGATCAGTGCAGGAGGAGAGATCCCACCTGCAACTTATTTTCAATGGTTCAGGCAGACAGTGTGTACAATTTGGTTATATGGCTGTGAAGTACATTCACACTCGCAGGAAGCGTTTGCAAAGTTTAACAAACTGCAAAGAAGATTTATTTGATGGGTGCTGTAACTAAGAGAGAAAGAAAGCATACTCACCACTTTCCTTGAGGCAGGCCTTCTTCCTATCGATCTGGTGGTTGCACAGAGAACCCTGATGTGGACGAGGAAGGTAATCCAAAAAGGAAAAGACACACCGACAGGCCATGCACTCATTCAATCATTACAGGAAGGAGTCGATTCAGAACTTAGAGGAAGGAAGCTTCACCCCTTTCACTTTTTCCCCCACTTGTAGAAATGTGTCGAAACACTTTTCACAGAGACAAGAAGCCATCCCTTCCAGATAGGAAGAGAACCAGAAGCTGCAGGCAGACAACCTTCCTTTGAGAGAAGAGACAGAATAGTAAGGTGGATAGAAGCACTGAAAAAGGAAGAAATTATAAAGAGGAAAAAGGAAGCATTTACAGAGAGAGTTAAGAGGTCAGTGCAGAAAAGAGGAAGGGCCGAGAGGGAAGAGCTGAGAGAAGGCGTCATGCATCCTATCTATGCGTCTCTATCCAACGGAAATCGCCTAAATCTGTGGCTGCACAACAGCAAGAATGGAGAAGATACAGACAGAAGCATTTTATTAGATAGAGATAAGATAGGGAGAACTCCCATCTGCTATATAAAGATAGCTTCCTGGCCTGTCCACAGAAGAAGGGCTGTATTTTGGATGGGAGAGAGAAACTTGGAGCTAGGTAAACAGGGAGAAGTTCTCAACAGAAGGAGGCAGAGGGACCCCATTGATAGAAAGGAAATGCATGGTTTGCTTTGACCTGCTTAACATTCAAGCAGTCGAAAATCAAATCCATGTGCTGACTGAATGCCCTCTACATGATGGAGAGAGGGCAGACTGCTTGTAAGCTTCATCTATGAGGAATGACAAACTAAAATATCCGTATATCCAAGATATTTGATTATGAAATATCCAAATATTCAGATATTTGAAGATATTTAGGGATATTTGTGATATTTCAAGATATTTTAAGATATTTGATGATATTTCACCAAATAATTATTTCAAATAATTTAATTATCATTATCATTATCTTTCATTATCTTATGTGTAACTCAGACTTAGAAATAATGGGGGATAGAAATAATTGCAAATATCGTCAAATATCTTAGATATTTTAGTTTGTCATTCCTTATAGATATTGAAAAAGAATGTGATCGGTAAGTCAAACTTGAAGCTCAAACTCTCAGTGTTCACTGGCACTGGCAATTCTAAAGTTCAGAAATCAAAATTAAAAGTTTTAAAGTTCATTTAAGGTTAAAGTTGGGTATTACTTCAAGTTGAAAGTTGTAGGAGTACTCTCAAGTTTGAATATGTTTAATGTCGTAAATACGGGCAGATCCATACGTATAGCGGATCGTCGGTTGTTGAGCGGCGATCAGGAAGAGTAAGAACACGATCGATCACTTTGTTTACATGGGCAATAAAATATTTTTTCACTTTCTGTCGATAGAGGGCATATAAAAGATGGCAGTATGAAGGGAGCACCTCAAGTCCTTCATATGCTTGATAAAATATAAATTGCACGCCTTCAAGAACGCCACGCAGGGAAGACGGCACCGTTTTTTTCTCAATTTGAAAGAAAAAAAGGATCTTTGCAAACCCCACTCTAACACATAGGCCCCGATCCCTTTCATCGTTTTGCTCACGCCGGCGTGAAGGGATATAATCGTGCTCATCATACTGAAGCCGAGCTGTGTCCTGGTATGGAACGCCCCGGATTAGCATCCTTTCAAAGGATTTAATGGAGCATTCCTCTGACCTGTCTGCATGAAGAACAAGGTCATCCTCAACAATCATCCGTCGGAACTGCCTAACATCCCTTAAGACCTTTGTCCGATAAAGAACGAACTTCATCTCCAGAACATGGTTACCAATCAACCATTTGATGCTCTCCACATTTCCTTTCCACCCAGTTTGCCCGAATATGTGCTCAATGAGAGCATCCCGAAAGGCGTCCCCTTCTATTTCGGTAACTCTAGTTTTTAAAGCCACTTCTACACAATCTGATTGACCATACGGTTAAACAAAAGGGAACCGTTGCTCCTGCAATTTCTTTGCGGCTGTAAGGATTCTTTTCCTCTCTTGCTCAAATGCAAAAAGTCCCTCAACCATCTCTCCCTCTGACACACGCATTGAAAGAGAAAAATCGAAGTATCGGTCCAGGCTCGCCAGAGTCTCATTCTTGGAACCTATGAGCTCTGTAAGCTCTGTGAGGAGACGAAGTGCCGCACGACTCAACCGCGGTGGAAGTCCCCCTTTGGATGGGGGGCGCATTGTATGAGAGGGCACAAGATCCACAGGCCGCGAATCGTCGTGAATCAGCCCCTCAAGTTTGAACGTGTTTGAAACAGGTCGGACTCCTCCAAGCAAAGCGGATAAAGAGTGAAGACTGAAGATGAAAGAGATGCTAGATGAAGAGTGAACAATTCATTTGTTGCACAGATCGATTGTGCATAAGAGACGGAGGATCCAAGAGAGTTGAAGAGACGTGCTCGTCGTTTGACTTCAGTCCTCCGGGAGTCGTTGTCCCAAGCACTATCGATCTTTCTTTCTTTTGCCCTTCAAATTCTGCCTACAAGCCGCATCTCCCTGCATAACAGCCCATGCAGTATGCATGCATGCCGGCCAGCGCGGCCCTAGCTATAGCTTTTTTTGCGGTCGCGGGCCGACCGCGCAGCTGCAGTCGTGAGTCGATCGATCGTTGTGAATATTTTGTGTAATCGTCAACAGATGTGACCATGTCACTCTCTCTCTCTCTCTCTCTCTCTCTCTCAAGTATTTGCGAGTCTACACTTGAGGGAGATATATACTGCAATCTCAAGCAACCGAAGTGAAGCCGCAAAACTGTGTGCCTAAAATCAAGGAAGTCTTGTTTGTGGAAAGTTGGATACAGTACATTTTTTTCTTCTCATGACCGTTCTTCTTCCCGTCTCGCTGCAATGTCATTGAACGCGATCTACAGAAAGGATGCTTTGGACCTCTTGGAGGACCTTCGAATGGTTATTGACGATCGCAACCTCTCCTTGAGACAGGCAAGGGACGAGATTTTCAAGGCTTTTCCAGAAGAGGGTGTTGTTCTGCCAGCAGATTATTTCCTTGTTTGGAAAGGGCAAAAGAGCAACGAGATCGTTTCAAAAATTTTGAAGTCCCTCACCCGCTCAGATAAAGTGTACTTGACATATACCAATGGGTCTATGTTTATGCTACAATTGAAGGGGGCACACTTCGATGCAGGGATGACAACCGAAAAAGTCATCCGGAACTTTGAAAAACAACATTGGTTCACGAAACCAGAGTGGAGCGAGTCCAAAGACGAAGAGGAGTGCAGAGCAAAGGACTGCTTGTTGGCTCTTTTTTTGGGAAAGGGGATCCGAAAGCTTAAAGACTCTTTTTGTCTCTATGTGTTTCGCGATGATGATCCTTCTGACTTCACAGAAGATGACCTGCACGACGAAAGGACTTCGAGACGGAACGACCGCATCGATGCCAACAATTGGATGGAATCAGGCCCTTTTTTTCGTGTAGTCGAGGACTTTGAGTTTCAACGGAGGCTGAAACAGCTTCTGTTCTTCAAGTTTGGCGAGGACCTGAAAAAACTCGTTCCAGAGGTCAGCATGGTTTGGTATGTATCTTTTTGTATACCGTCTCCAGTTACTTTTCTCCAGCTTCTTCTTCAATCTTCTTTTCTGACAGTTACAGATGGATTACAGACACAAAGGGCAGCTTTTACCGACTATCGCCTGAATCAGTCCATGTCACCTTCCTGTTTCTTCCTTGTCCCATTTCCCTGCTGACTGTCCTTAGGCCCTTCTCATTCCTCTCATGGTCATTTCACGGCCCTACACTCACTCAGTCCCACTCAATCTCTACAGCTGGCTACACAAACCAATTTCTTTCACTCGGGGTGCCACAGTGTCACCATGTGTTGCCCACTCAATTTTTGACTTTTTTCATCTTTTCTGCCTCCCATCTTTACTTCTTTCTGCTGGAAGTTCACTTCTCCTTCTTTTTTTCTCTTCCTCCCGTGTTGCCGCATCCGAGTCATATGATTGCAGCAACCAAAGTCTCGAGCAAAGAGACAGAAAAACGACTCGGAATCGCTGACTGCCAGTGGGCAGCGCCAGAAGCGTTTTAAGGGTCGGGAAGGCAACACCGGCCCCGGGACTGGCATGAAACCTGCAGTCCGAACGATTGTACAAAGCCGGAAGTCGAAAGGGGGCACAACAACGGTGTTTCTTCGGGACAAATCGCCTAAAGGGGCAAAAACAGGACGTGGCAAAAAGAAAGAGTTGAAGCCCCATAAAGTGAACACCAGTGATGGGATGAAGCATAGGAGTCCACCTACCAGCGCGAAGGATTGTGCAGCTCCTGCTTTTACCACTGATAGCGGCCGCCGAAGCAGCATGCGTCTCAGACTTGCTGCGAGTCCGTCTGCCAGTGAGCGGCCTCTGAGTAGTAATAGGCTGCCTCTATACAAGCCAGAACTATGAAAACGCAAGTGTTGTGTATTGCAGCCTATGTCAAAAAAGCTGTTATGCAGTATAGCAGTAAAAACGTGTGCAACTGTTCACTTTTTCCTTTTTTTTTGTTCACGCATGTAAAATATTTGGAGATATTGCACAACATATTTTCAAATATCCGTAAATATCCGAAGATATTTCCAGATATTTCTGAATATGTTTCATATATCATGAAATATTTCAATATTTTATGAGATATTCATTCATATCTCAACATATTTACAAATAATTTGAGATATTTATAAATATCTTTTAAATATCTTTTCATATTATAAAATATTACCAGATATTTGCGGATATTTGCAGATATTTGCTAGTATTCTAACTACATAGTCTATTGCATCAGTTATATAAGGATAAATATTTTTTAAAACAAATATCTAGAAATATCTTTAAATATCTTCCTTTCATATAATTTGATGCAGTCAGATATTTGAAGATATGAACTATCATAAAATATCTTAGATATTTGGGATATGTAAAGATATTTAATGGGGGATAGAAATATCTCCAAATATCCTAAAATATCTCAGATATTTCAGTTTGTCATTCCTCATAGATGCTTTGATGACACGTTGGAGTTCGGTGAAAGGGAGAGAGGAGAGAGCTGCAAATAGCAGCAGATGGAAAGTGGGTGGTAAAGGGAAGGTAAACAAGATCGCTCTATTCTCTTTTTTTTTGAATGAGGCCAATAAGAATGTCGATACCTTTCTGAAAGACGTCATGATGAAAAGACAGGTAGTGAGAGAATAGAAAAGAAAAAAGGGAGATAATTTGAGTCAAACCTTAGGAAGAGAGTTAGATAGGTTACATCAAAAGACTTGGAAAAGTGAGAAAGAAAGAGAGGGAAGAATTAAAGAGTATGAAAGAGTGTGGAGCGATATAAAGGAAGCAAAAGAGGAGGGAAAAAGGAGGAGGATGGGATGTTGGGAGGTTTTGGAACTCGCTTCGAGCCGTTTATCTGCAATTCTGGGATCGTTCCCTTTCAAACCCTGCTTTGGAATGGAGTGAGCCCTCTCGCATACACACGCAGGTGATTGACTGTTCAATGTGATCCGTTTGCAGCACAGGCTAGACCTGTGCGGGCCGGCCAGGGAGGTCTGATACGTCTAGGCGCTTTCCCTGGAAGCCGCACGTCGGACATTTGGCATTGGGGCGGGAGGCCAATCCTCCGGACATTAATCCTAATCCTAATCCTAATCCTATTGGTTCTAAAAGGTTACACAAGACCTAACACAAGACCTTACTTTCAAGTTAAGTAAATTTACTTAGGGATTTACAACTTACAAGTGAATTTTAAGTATAAATTCACTAATGAATTTAGTTTTAAATTCACTCTAGAATTCACTATATGAAATGAATTTAAGTGAATTTACATTATTAAATTAATTTCTATGTAAAAAACTCTAAATTCATTTCAAAATTAATGACAGTGAATTTAGTCTCGAAATTCATTTGTAAATTCACTTAAATTCATGTAAATTCACTGCTTAAATTCACGTAAATTCATCTAAATTCATTTAAAAATTCACTCATTTTTGCAGGGTACAGAGAAACAGCCAAAAGTCATGCGAGTTCTCACTCAATTGTGCCACTGCGTGTCATTCACGGCAATTTCACGTAAAAGGGATCGGCGTGACGACGGCGTGAAGGAGCACTCAGCACTGATCGAGACTAGGATCGAGAGCATGCTTGAACAATGAATCTAGCAACGAACAAGGATGCAACGCAACTTACGCAAGCTGCATGCTACATGAGACACTCAGAGATAGCACCAGAACCCCAAAGGAAGAAAAGAAGAAAGTACGGTCCTAGGCACGGTCCACCGTATGACCGCTTGCCGACCCACCGTATGGCGGCAGGTCTCTCACGCTCTCTCTACCTCGACAACAACGAAAGTGGAGGGGGCTTGCCGAAACATACCTGGTCAGGGGACTTCATAACGGTGGTGCAGACCCGCATTGCTGACCGCGCAAGGCACAAGGCACTCGGAGTGACACTTGGACCCCACCCTCATCACTACGCAGCGAGCCACCTGCCTGCATGGCGTATGTGCATCAGTCTTACCACGACCCTTGCATGAAGAGTCAAGCGACTGGAAACATACAACTCGAAGAACCAACATGTATAGGAGACATGTGGCCAACGATACCATGCTAACTCTCAAACGTTCACGCCGTTTCACTGGTGTCCTCGAGAGCGTGAGAAGACCGAAAAGACAGAAAGAAAGGGGAACCAACGCATCTCTCTCTAAGCATACCACGATCCTCTGGGCTGTTGCATGCGCACGGACGGACGGACGATCAATCAAGGTGTATGCGGAAAGCAAAGGAGCACCGTTACATGCGAAGGGACCGAGGAAAAAAAGAACCCAACCAAACTTGAAAGGAATAGAGCGAGGCTTCCGTTCGATCGCATACCCTTCGATCGATTCTCTCTTCGTTCGGTCCTTCACTTGGTCAGTCATGCGGTCCAAGCCTTGCAGGCCAGAGACGATCGAAGGTCTTCTTGAAGTTCCACAACTCAGTGACCTTGGAGAACAGCGCAGTGGCAGTGGAGATGCCGTGCAGGATGTCCAGTCGATCGAACTCCAACGAGACGTCTCTCGAAGTTCTGCTCCGTTCTGCTCACTCCCTGTCAGTCACTTGAAGAACCGAACGGGGTTCAGAAAGGAGACGGGGGAGAGGGATGCAAGTAGGGCACGGCAAGGTCCCTCAAAGTCTCTCGTAGAACGGGAAGGTGGAGTCGGTCTGCTCCTTTCGAAAAGAAGAGAAAGCCAAGGAAGGAGTTCACCTCAAAGAGCGATGAGGGTCTGTTGGTCATTCTCACGAGCAAGAAGAGGTGGGCAGTATTGGCACTCCTTGTCTTCTCGTTCTTGGCCATCTTCAGCCACCTCCTTGCGCGATGATGATTGCGTTGTTATCTTCGTGGTTCAGATGCGCCTCCTCATTAACAATCCGTCCTGGAGCCGCTGCAAGCCAGAGACGGGAAAGGAAAGAGGCACAAGAGGGAGAAGACAGTGACTGTGACTCGGAAGAAGAGAGCAAGACACCCGTCCGGGCAGCTACAGAGAAGAAACCCTCCAGAAGAAAAGGGGATCACTCAGCCTTTGTATCTCGAATGGCAGAAGTCCAAACGAGGCACGATTTAGATTGGAGACAGAGGAGACAAGAAAGAGAGGAAAGAAAGCTTATGACCCACCCGCAGGGCTCTCCGTCATCCTTCCGTGGGATGGGACCAGAACGTTCCTGCTCTTCACAGAGGGCTCAGGAACTTCTGCATCTTCTCCTGCACGTTCTTGGAGGCAGACTGAGCAGATCGATAGAGTGAAGAGACTCCAGCACATTCTTGTTCACCAATCACGTCTCCTCAACGCCAAGTTCTTCGTGACCTCGTTAGACACGACGGCAGGTCAAGCCCAGGAGTCCTCCTGTTGCGTCTCATGTTTGGTGACAATGCCGTGAGAGCGAATATCCTTCACAGGGATACGGAAATGAAACTTTAAAACTTTGAGAGGAGACAGAGACTCCGAATTGTTGCACCAAGTGCAAAGACAAGAATCGCAAGGAAACGATTGAATGAGCGCTCGCTTGCTTTGCGTTGCCTCCCCACAGCAATCGCTTGCGCTCTTTTTCCTTCCAACTTTGAAGTGATGTGGTTTTGATCAACTCTGTCTTTCAGAATTGCAGAACTGCAGGAAGGTAGCATGAGAACGTTGAATCTGAAAGAGAACGTTGAATCTGAAAGATGTTGCAGCAACGAAAACGCGCGTTTTGAGAATATTCATGTCGGATTACTGCGTGCGAACAGCTCAGAAAAGGGAATTTATTGGTCAACTATTTGGAAAAGAGCCCCCTCAGCGGACTTTTACGGGGCCAAAAAGTTTTATAAATATTCGTTCGAGTTGTTGCCGTATGTTGCATTATGTTGCCGTCTCTCAGATACTCTCGAAGAGATACGCTTCCCATTCTCTTTATACTCCTCTCCATGCACCTCCGGCCCTTCATTGCACCCCTGTGACGCTTGATTGTCATCTTCTGTCACTTCGGGTGAGTCTTGCAGTGCTTTGCGGCTCAGTGTGTTGATCTCTGCGTTCTTCAACTGTCTCTCTACCTTTCGGGTGGTGGGGGTCACCTTGCCACGTCTCTGCACAGTCGCAAATCCTAGCGCAAATCTGAACAGTGCTGAGAGACGGGAATCCGATTTCGACGGCGCAGAAGGTAAGTTGAAGTGGGCCAACTACTGGCATATGCAGGTTGAGGTCGGCGGTTGAGGTGGTCTCCTCTCTCTTTTCCATGCTCTTTCTGTGCTTCTCTGAAGTGTCTCCTTACCCTTTCTTCAATAGAACATGTGATTCGTTCGCCTCTCTCTCCGTTCTCTTCCTCGACAGCTCTTCTTCCCTTTTTGGCTTGTCTTTCCGGAGCGTCAATTTCTGTTCTCATAGCTCGATTCAGTCTCCTGCTTCACCCTGGCGATTCGTCTTTTCACTTCCCCCTTGATCATTCTGTCTTCATCTCAACCGCTTCCCCCCCTTTCTTCCGTTCGGCGTGAGTGCTTGCTCTGTCTGTGTTTCCATGCAGTTGAGGAGGAACCTTCAGAGAAGTTCAGTGACCGACTGACTGTTTGTGAACTTCCTGCCAGCCTCCTTGATTTCACGTCCCTCCATTGCTTCTTTCTTTCGTGTGGGAAAACTCTGTGCAGAAAAGACTGGAGAAATTTGGGGGCGTTGCCTCCATTGTGGAACTGCGCAAGCTCGTCTACAGCAATGTCGGGGCGCGAAAGCCAAGGGTGAATCTGAATGGTCAGTTTGGTTTGTTTCTCATCCAGTTCGATTCCATGACCACAAACTTGGTGCTGAAAAGTCTCGAGGGCATGAGGACAGCCACAATATACGCACGTACGTACACACACGCACACAAAAACACACAAATACCACAAACTCACATTGTCAAGGATACACACAGGCAGACGCAGAGGCGCTTGTTCATGCATACCGACGCATTCACCGAGTCTGACATCATCGCTCGACATAAACAATGAAGGTGAAACCGGCTCTTGAAGCTCTCTTTACATTAAAAATTTGTCTGTACGTGTGTTTCTCTTCCCATTTGTGTTCGCACACTTTTTCTCTCTCTCCGCGTTTGCCCCACCCATGTCTCTAGTTATTACTAGCTATCTTCCCTAGTTATCTTCCCCAATGAGATTCGATCAGACCGGCCACATTGTAAAATCAGTTTCTGCATTTCACCGTATAAATGTCCTCTTAGAAAGAAGAGAAAACAAAACCTCGCAAAACTTCCGTCAGACGTCAAGCACATATTTCTGCATAACTTTAGCAAGAATGCCGACCCTTGTTTCTGAGTGCGTCGTTCTCTTCGTCCATCATTCCTCCTTTCTCGCATCTTGCTCTCTCTCTTTCTCTCTCTCTTTCTCTCTCCCTCTCTCTCTCTCTCTCTCTGTGTGCCTTGATCTGTGCAGCGAAAGAGAAGAGTCTTTTGGCGGACCTCCGCGCTTCAAAGATCAAGGAACGAAAGGAGTAAGTCAGAAGACTGAAGAAAAGAACAAAAGTGTCTAGCGAAGAGGTTCTCAATATCATGTCAGTCAGTCAACTCTTCTCCCTGCAAGCTCGGCCCGATCAAGGTGGGTCCCTCCGCATGAAGCGAATAAGTCTTCAGAGCAAAGTCTAAGAGCAAAGCTCGGTCAAAGAGTCTCGATCAGAGGCCCCTTCTGCGCGGGCACATTGTGCTAGAAGGCGACCTCGACGGGTCACTTTTGAAGTATTCCAAAGCACTCCTCTACGCTCCTCTATGTTTGGAGGCTTCAATTCCTTTGCGTGCTTTCTCTGGATGTTTCATGCAAACTGTCTGCCTCTTTTTACTTCCTCGTCCGTTCGGACCCCTCTTGTAGACATCCCCTCTTGGCTGGTGTGCCTCACTTGATCTTGCAGCGACAGACGTGAGAAATGGAGCAAAGAAAAGTGGCTTCCTAAAATTGAGTCCAACGCCGTCCCGTTCCCCAAAATGATGCAATACGAGCACCTAAACAAGCACGTCTACGATCCACTACGATGGTCAACGAAGGTGCGTGCTGGCACCGTATTTTGAAAAGCATGCATGCAGAAGCAGGCAGAGAGACTCGGTCCATAGTACCTCCTTTTTTCTTTTTCCTTGCGTGCCTCCGTGTGTGTGCACTGCTTCGGAATATCCCAGTCTGTCCTCGTACCTGCAGTCGTGCATCGATCCGCACTGTTGTCATGTCCCTTGGTTCTTTTGCACATCGGTTCGGTGTGCTCATTTTCATTGGCCAAAAAATCCCTTCTTGTGAGCAGACGAAAACAGAAGCTTCTTGTTACCTCCGTTTGTGCGTCTGCCTTTGCTTGTTCCACTTTTCAATTTCGGCACCCCACCTCCGTCCCCCCCAACACATCCCCTTCCGTCCCCTTCTCCCTTGCACGCCTTCGCGCAGCCGAAAAGAGGAGACGGCTATGCCGCTGCAGGTGAGCCAACAACGGATGCATGGAGCTGAAGCCCTAAGGTGAAGACAATCGATGAGAGAGTTTGATGAGACGTGCAAGGAGTTGAGGCATCTGACAGAGGACCAAAGAGTTCAGGGACTTTGAAAGGCAGGGAGGGGAGGCATGGGGGCAGAGGTGGATGTGAATCTGAAAGAAGAATGGAAGAACTAATGAAGGAAACAAAGAAAGAACGAAAAAAAGAAAGAAAGAAAGAAAGAAAGAAAGAAAGGAAAGAAAGAAAGAAAGAAAGAAAGAAAGAAAGGAGGGAAGGAAGAAAGAAAGGAAGGAAGGAAGGAAGGAAGAAAGAAAGAAAGAAAGAGAGAGAGAGAGAGAGAGAAAGAGAAAGAGAAAGAAAAAGAAAAAGAAAAAAAAAAGAGCGAGAGCGAGAGCGAGAGCGAGAGCGAGAGCGAGAGCGAGAGAGAGAGAGCGAGAGAGCGTAGTTTGTTTGCTTGTTTGTCTTTCTTTCGTTCTCGATTCTCAGACTGTCTTGTGCGGGGTAAAACCGAAATACTTGTCGTCTTGCTCTGGTCTTGGTCTGTCTGTTTGTCTGCCTGCATAGTCTGTCTGTCCGTCTGCGGAAAAGAAGAAAAAGGGGAGATCATGGCATTGCAGTTCGTCTGTCGGCCAACGTAAAAAGAGAAAAGAAAGAGAAAACGATCAAACAGAGAAACGAACAAAGCGGCGAAAGACAGAGAAAGAGAGAGAGAGGGAGAGAGAGAGAGAGAGAGAGAGAGAGAGAGGAGGGAGGGGGAAAGGAAGGTACAAAGAACCTAGACAAAGAACGAAAGGAAAGAAGGAAAGGAGAGAGGAAGAAGACTCTGCAGGGACACGAGACAGACACAAAGAGACTTGCGTGGGTCAGTCAGTGAGCCTGATGGGCTCCAAATAAAAACTCATTCTGTGGAGACAACGACAGCCTGCCTGCTTGAGGGAGGATCGAGTAGCATAGATGCATTGGTGCATGGGTTGATATTCTTTCCATGACAGCCAGCCCTCTTCAAGTTTTGCTTTGTGACTGTCACTGCAGGTGATGAGAAACTGGGGCGGACGAGGGGAGCCACTGCGGCCATGAGGGGTGAGAAAAGAAGAACCTATGGAGGGAGAGAAACAACTGCACAGATGGTCGAGGACGTGGGGGGGAAGCACAAGCGCACCGCGAGGGCGCTCTCTGCCCCTCCCCGTTCCATGACTGCCTCGGCACTGACAAAGCATCCGAGACCACAGCCGAGCCGCTCTGCCTCTCTGTCGAAAATCCCTCCGCGAGGTCCTTCCTTTTCATTGCATGGGCTCCTCCTCTTCTCAGACAGAGACGACACAGCAGCAGCAGCAGATAGGTGCTGCAGTGGGTGTCGCAGGGTCAGGTGGTGCCTTTTTCCCCCCAGTGACACCCTTCCTCTTTGGCTTCCCCTCATGCTTCCCCACGATGACCCCATGGGGTCCAATGATGGTTGCGTGTCTTGGCCCCCTTGGACCCCCCCTGAATATGCAGCAGCAGCAGACACAGCCGAGAGGGGGTTCGCTGGGACTGCAGCAGCACACACAGCCGAGAGGGGGGAGGAAAGGGGGAGTTCGAGGGAGAGGAGAGGTGAGTACGTGTGCAGGTAGATATATGGGGTGAAAGGTACAGGCAATGAATATGAAAATAAAAAAGAGAAAAACAAATAAAAACCGTATCGAAGGAATCCTTGCAGAGAAACGTTGGACGAGGGGATAAAGAGAAATGTTTGATGAACCAAGAAGTACGAACACATCTTTCGATCTGTTTCTCTCTGAACACAGTTCTATAACCTCTGCATCGTTTGACATCTCGTTGTCTCAGACTGCTGATGGGCTCAGTCAGCTCTGTGTGCTCTGTGCATCATGCAGTGATGTTGCACTGACCCCTGTTATACTGCAGCGAGACGCCCAAGTTGCACACCAAAGTCTCCAACAGCAAGCGCGCTCACAGCACCGTACGTCGCACTTTTAAAAGCCCGAAAGGTCGGTCAGAAACGCACCCCTTCGCAAATTCTCTTTCTTTTCTTTCCCCCGGGGGGGGGGCTTTCTTTCTGCTTCGACTCCTTTCCCCTCTATCTTTCTTTTTCTCTCGCTCCAAAGCTTGTTTGTGACTTGGAGCGGGGCCCTTTCAGCCACTGTATGTGTCAGCTAGTACTCGGGCCCGGAGGAGATCATGCAAGGCTTAGAGTCTAGGGAGGAACCTGGTGACTTCCTGCCTGGGAGCTGAGCGAACAATAAAGCGTTCGGCGGCGTTCGGAAAGCCAGACAAACCAGCAAGTCAGTCTCTTGACATGCACTGACAGACTTTCACTCTCTCTTTCGACTAACTGTCTCTTCTGTCCATTTCTATGATCGCGTCTTCAAATGGACTTCCCAGTACGTATCTCATCGACTCCAATCAAGTGACAGTCACTGCATGCACATTTGTGCTGTATGACATGCACAGTGCTTTTAGTGTATGGAAAAGCGGTCGGATTGCCACGACGCATGCAAACATTCGGAAAAAGACGAAGTCAGTTGTGTGTGCACCGGTATGTGTGTGGTGTTTCTGACACGATTGCCCATTTGTTATCTGTGCAGCCCGTCCCCAGAGGCAGCAATGACGTGGAGCCTAAGTTGATGTCCTGAAAACATTGCATGATTTCCTTCAAATTGTTGCTGCAGTTTTGTTCGGTGTGTCGGAAAGAAAGTACATGCCATGGATCTCATTCAGTCACTGCGGCTCACTGGCTCCGGTCAGTCCCTTTTTCTAAGTGGCATTTCTCTTGTCTGCTTATGTCTACGTGAAGGTCTGAGCCTGTTTCGCTATTCGAGGTATAAGTGCAGGCTGACCTTTCTGGACACGCTCCTTAATTCCTTCAGTCTTTTCTCCCTCTCTGTCGATCTGTCTGCACGTGTTGGCTTCCGTCTCGATCCACGTGTCTTTTTCCCCTCTGTGGAAGAAGGTCGCCCCATTGTCGCTCTGTCCGTTCGATCGTTTGATGGCTGGCCGCTGGAAAGCCTGATCTTGGCGCTCCTCATGAATTAAAGAAAGAGGGCGTTTTTGCGAATCAAGCGCCTGAACGTTGACTTGGCAATGCGTGCCTCGTCTGTTTTGTCTTGGCAGACATCACCTGCCTCCGTGGGACTGTTGATCAGCATGCGCATCAGTTCAATCTGCTGCGATGAAGGCAATTGTTGGAAATATTGACAATTGTTCAATGCTGATCAGTACCTTTTGGGAGTCATTCTGACCGAGGATGACGGATTCGATGAATTCGGATCCAACCGAAAGGAGAGGAGGAACTCCTCGTTCAACTCTTTTTGCGGTCCGATGACCGTTTTTCCCCTTTTTTGCACAATCAGCTGTGTCCACTGGTTGACGTTCTCAGTGGACGGGTCTTGCGTGGTGACCGTCCTGTCCTGTTTTAAATCCTGCATTAGCTTTTGAATCCCTCCTTCCCTTCCTCTTTTCTTGCATCTACCGCCATGGGGACGGACTCAATGGACTCTGCGGACACTCGGCGATTGATGGGACCGGGGTGTAAAGGGGCAATGAACTGGAATGCGCAGGACGTTATTGGCCCCGCTCGAAGCTCTCCTGTGTGTTCTGTGATCTCTGTTCTCTTCGTCCTTGCCTCGAAACCCCCCCCCCCCCCCCCNCCACCAATCTTTTTGCTGGCTCTGCTGTGTTCGGCTTTCTCCTGTCCCTTCGTGAAGGTGGTTCTTTGAGGCCGCAGCATCCCTTTGTGATGTGTGCAGGACAAAAACATATTATTTAAAGTCTTTGTGATGTGAGGAGATCAGACCAGACTGGACGAGACGGGAGGAGATGAGACGAAACGTGACGAGAAGAAGTGGGAGGAGACCAGACGACAAGGGACGCACTGCCAGGACGGGACGAGATGAGACGAGACGTCGAATCACGAAAGGGGGAGTATGTGGAGCGAGGGAGAGAGGGGGAAAAGGCGGGGGGGGTAAGAGAATAATTTATGCAGAATAATCCCTCCCCGAGAATGCGAAAAACGAATCGGCATCTTCCTTTGTCTCGTTTTGTGCTTTTTTCTTCCTGAGTGTTCGGTTTATCTGTCCTCTATCTCAAAGAAATTGAACAAAAGAATCCATGCGACTACTTTTACAGGTGCTACAACCGTGCACCGTTTTCCAGTGTGTGTGTTTCAGAGAGAAACTCTGAGAGAGAATGATCCCTCCCTGAGGATTAAAAAAAAAAGGGATTGAGATCGTTCTTTGCCTCGTTTTGCGCCCCTTTTTTCGTGTCACTGAGTGATACTGAGTGTCCCGTTTCTGTTTCCTCTCTCTGTAAAAACTTTTAACAAAGGAGTCCATAGATGCCAACGGCTACCCACACCCCGTTTCGCCCGTTCCAACCCCTTCTTATATCCTTCCCGTTCTGCCCCGTTTCGTCTCGTCTCCTTCCATTTTGTCTTGTCTCATTCATCATTCATGAAAATCATACGATGTTACTATGAGCACTTTTGGCTAGACTTCTTTTTGAGGGAAACAAAAAAGCATATAGCGCAAAAGAGCAACAATTGAAGTCTGGTGATGGGATGAGTATTAGGTGTGGATGACCGTGTACTGCTTTTGCAGCGGTGGGCAGGCCAGGGCAGCACGACTCAGACTTGTAACGACTGTCAGTCAAAAACTTTAGAACAAATGAATCAATGTTGAATGTTTAATCGATCTGACATTCATATATTGTATACATCGATTCAGTCGATCATTCATTCGTTCGTTCAATGCCATGACATTCACATATATATATATATATATATATATATATATACATATAAAATAGAATATGCATATTCAAAATTTTTACGAAGATTCTGCTAGTGAAATTGTTTTTTTTTTTTTGTTAACATTCAAGTTATCGATCATATTGTATATATAGTCTCTCCCTAGGCCTCTCCAGTAGTCTTTGGACAGTGTCACTTGAAGGGAACTCTATAAGTATGGTTTCTCAGAATCTAAGTAAAAACTTAAAGCAAAATAAAGTTTAAAATCTAATTCTATTTCTAATTTTAGACCAATGATGAGCTAGACCATGAGTTGCCACTTAAAAAAAAAATGAAATTTACTTTAAAAGTTATTAAAAGTCTAGTTAGTTAATTAAAAGTTTGTTAATTAGTATAAATCTTAAAAAGATTTTCAAAGTGAAAGAGAATAAAAGATCTATCATCAATTAAGTTATTAAATTAATTAAAGCTTCTCAGTAATAACTTGTAACTAGAGTTATATAAAGTTAAAAAGTCAAAAAAGTTTTAAACTTTAAAGTTTGGGCACTTTGGGGTCGGACTTGTCTCTAATTTCATAATCTATCTGACATTACTATAGTAGTAGATCTGACATATACTTTAAATCTATTCAAATCTTTATGAAAAATTAGTGAAGGAAGCATTTAAAATCTCTTCAGGTATAATTAAGAGTTGATACAACTTTAGAATGCAATGATGCGTGTCGAGTAGTGTCGAGACTGATTGAGAATCATTGCTAATCCTATCTAATCCTCATTGCCGTGGGCAAACTTCAACAACAGTCGTGTTCGTGTTTTCGCTCTCTCGATCAGTGGGCGCGTCTTGTACCGCTGATACAACGGCATCTTCGTCTTCGGGACGTACCGAGGCGGCATCTGTGGCGCTCTCTTCTCTCCGTCTCCTCCCCGCCTCTGCCTGCCCCCCACTTTGTCTCCCCCCCTCTTCCGCCTGTCGACGCGTCGAGAAGAAATACCCAGCGGCAGCACCAGATGCCACCGCCACCCCAGCCGCAACTGCAGCCACTGCACCCACCCCGAGAGCAACCGTGTCGACCTGACGGGACCTTCGCCCCCTGTCCCCTTTCCTGCATTCAGAAAACGAATTAAAGGAGATCGATACTTCAACGAAGGGAGATCAAACTCGATTTCCGAATGGAAAGGCCGAAAGCACAAGCATTCTTCCAGGTGCAGTCGGTGTGGCCCATCAGGCTTTCTCTGCCTTGCAAGCACCCTCACCAGATTGACAGTCAGGCAAGCGACAGTAGGTGTGCAAGAAGAGAGGGCTCCCCCAACCTGAAACTTCGCACAGACCGAACCATCTGCCCACCTACCCCCTACCTGCAATAGTCTGCAAAGTGTTCGCAGTTGTTGGACACCAGAGAGTAGTCCCCGAAAGTCTGCTCGTGCAAGGCTTCCTCGGCCCTCAGCAGGACCGACTGCAGGCATGTACGAACGCACGCACACACACACACACACACACACACACACACAGAGAGAGAGAGAGAGAGAGAGAACAAGTGGCCGAGAGAAAAGCAAAACTCAGCTGAAAGACCGCTTTGAAAGATGGAAAAGAGGGGAAGAGGCAGGGTTATGAGAACTACAGTGCGTTGGTCACAAACAATCATGGAGGGAATACAGGAGGGAGCAAGCTGACCCGCACCGTTGCTTCACTCCTTCTGCATCTCTGCCTGATGGTCTGCGTGTCTTTCTTTCCGTTTTGCTTTTCTTTCTTTCGTCCTCTCCCCCGCTTCTTTCTGCCTTCCTTCCTTCCTTCCTTGCTCATTTTTTTCTGTCTGGTTCTCCGGGTGCTCCATCCCTCAATGCGTGCTTTCTTCGTCTGCCTTTTTTTAAAGCAATTGCGTGTGTCTTGATCATTCCACGATGACCAAACCGACCGACACGTCGACTGCGCCGAAAACCAAACAAAACAAATGATGAACAGTCCGAGCCAAGCGAACCGGCTTCTCGCACGCACCCTGACTTTAGCCTTCCTGCGAAGCCTTTCAGATAAAGCAGAGCGTGCCTCTTTCTTCACTACAGCAATCAACTTCTGGGTGGGGAACGAGATACCCGCGTCCACAATTCGACTGCCTCACTGACTGACGTCTGTGTCTTCCTGGGATCCATCGTTGACCACCTCCAGTCTGCTCCCTCTGTGCATGAACTCCCCGATGGACGTCGAGGAAATCTGGGCCCTCTGCTTGCTTGTCAGGAGGCCCAACACACCCTGGCCACGAGATTCGTTACCAGAGAAGTGAATCACCCGCCCGTTGCCCATGTAGATCCCGTGGTGAGTTGCAAGTGCTCTGCAAACACGAAATCGAAAATGCACGCACGGTGTGCGTTCATCAGGAAACCTCTGAGAAACGGAGAAGCTGCGCAGCAAGAAGGCATTCGGTTCGCGCAGAGCGTGACAGGAACCGAAAGAGTAAAGTCGGATGGCTGGCAAGCGAAAGAAGAAAGTGGGGGAGAGCGGCAGGCCAGACATTTGCAAGGCAGATCCCCTGAACGCTAGATTCGTACACTACAGAGGATACGCAAACTGGCTGGAAAGGGTTGGCTTCAAGTCTGCTCCGTTCCAGATCAGTAGGGGTAAAGTGGAACTGGGTGGGAGAAGCAGACGAATGGAATGGGGTGATTGGCAGGCGACAGGAGTGGGACTTACGCGATTCCTTGGCACGTCAGTTCCCGTTTGATGTGGTCCCCCGGTTTTAGACACACAGGCGTCACTACACAGAACTGCAGCCCCCTAACTTCCACAGTCGTCACATTCTCTGCACTTCCCCCCATTCCTGTCCTTGATGCTGCGGCTGCCTCATCAAACGTTCTTCGCATGTTTGCAGCAAAGGAGAGGTCTGTGCACACAAGAACTACAGGGCAGCGTTCCTCAAGAAAGTCTCGGCCCAGGTGGTCACTTTCGAGGCTGGGAGAGTTCTGCCCACACAGGATGATGCAGAGGGGGTGCTTGGAGGTGATCCTCCTGAGGGTATTTCGCAAATTGTCCAAGGAGGAGAGGTCAGAGGGTATAAGTTCGTCCACGAACACCACACTGTTTTCATGAAGTGAGTCATCGTGAGTCAGCCTGTCCACTGTAAATCTTCCCTGAAGGCCGCAATCCGCAATGGTCGCAGAAAGAAACTTGTACTGGTCCACCACGACCGTCCCATGTGCTGCAAAGCGATGAACTCCCTCCATCTCTGAAACCTTCCTTCGCACTTGGCCAGCCACTCACGTCCTTGCCGTGCTGCAGTCGACAATGCAGGCTGTCTCTTCTGTCTCCGACTGTCTGAAAGCTCGACCACAATATCTGAACGATCTGACAGCAGCGATCGCTCAAAAGTTACTTTGTGCATAAGACCAAGCCGATACAGCAGGTTACGCAATGGAATCACCCAAAGAAACGGGATCGGAAAGCCGTAATCAATAAGTGCTGAAATATCGACAGAACGCCCTTGAACTTTTGGGTTCAACAAAATTGCCTGACCTGTCTGACCGAGCTAAAGGCAATGAATGCAGTGCGTGGGCATCGATCAGGAGACGGCTCTTAGCGCCGAATCAGGGTTTGGACGGATCATCTGCAGACTCCTGGTGTGACAGCCTCTCCTGGCGTGACGCTTTATCCTGCCGGGTCGTCTCTTTCTGTCGGGTCTTGACATGACTAGAAGATTTTAGACACGCGCGAACTTGATTGCAGCTGGTGCTGTGCGAAGATGAGCGGATCAAGGAATTGTCCCGAGGTCTTGGCAGAGAACCTCAAGCTTCTCACCGTTGGAGGAAGCGCAGAGACCAGCCCTGTGGATTCTGCAGCCTCTGCGTCAACGCCATGCAAACTGAAAGGCCGCCCATACGACTTCAATGCAGAGCATGTGAACTCCAAGAATCTGTCCGAGAAGACGCAGAAGGTGATTCCTCTGCAAGGGGTGGAGATCCAATGGCACTACAGCGATGCCCTGCGGCCACAGAGAATGGTCATGAACGCCCTCATCAAGGCCTACAAGAGGGAGGGGCACGCACTGATCGAGTCACCAACAGGTGAGTGCCTGCCCGCGTGCTCGCTTTTCCTTGTCAGTAAAGCCTTTCAGCTACTGCCCCCCCCTCTCCCCAAATGCACCTCCATCAAAGTCATCGGGGGCTTCCTTCTACGTTGGCCAAAATGATCGATCGAGTTTTGAGTGAGCAAGTACATTTGAAAGTGCGTGAATGAGTAAATCAACACAAGAAAAGAGCCGGGAAAATGGAAGAAGGGAATGCAACATTGAAAAGGAACCATTCGGCCTCTATTAACACAACAGACAACAGATGGCCCATCACATAACAGAGGCTGTACTGGATGTGATGGTAGAATAATGGAGGTACTGCTAGCCGGGCCTCGGGGACGAGGCCTGGCGACGGAGGAGTGCATCATGTCGAAAGATTTAAAAAAGGAAGGCGGGACAAAACGGCAATTCGTTGCATGGAGGACGAAGACTTTTATTGGAGTAAACGGGACTGCAGAGATACCGGGCAGCGAATCAAGCGGCAGGATCTCAAACATCTGTTGCTGTCTTCATTGATGATTGATTGATTAATTGATTCATTGAGGCAATGAATAAATGATTAAATGACTGATTGATTGATGGTTGATTGAAGTGATGAACAATTGAACGCTTAATTGAAGTAATGAACAAATGACAGATTGATTGAATGATTGCTCAAGTAATTCAGCGAGTCTGGGAGTGCGTGAGCCTGCGAGAGACCGGCTGACTGATGAACGTGTGCCTGCAGGAACGGGAAAGACCGCTGCCCTGCTCTGTGCGTCTCTCGCCTGGCAGAGGCACAGAGCTCTTCAGCTTCGGAGAATGCAACTTCATGGCAGACCGGAAGGAAGGGGAGGAGGGGGAGACAGAGTGCCTAAGGGGCCTGTAACGCAGCTGAAAGATGCGACAGCAGAAGGACCCCATCATCCAACAGCAGGCCCTCCCCGTCCAAACGGAACAGGCTGGCAAGAGTCCGGGGAGGGGGACGACTTCGGAGGCCTTCCGACAGACTCACAGACGCAGAGGGAGGCAACGCCCCCCCAAGCACCTGCTGCTGCTGCAGCAGGGGGTGGCGGTACGTTTCTGTCCGACACAGCGCCTCTGGGCCCATTAGGCGTCAACATTCCCCGAGTGATCTACCTGACAAGAACCCACGCTCAGGTCAGACAGATGAGATGCATTCAAATTCAGAGAGAAAGCTTCTTGAATACCTTCACTACCTTTTCGTATGACCCAGTCCATTTGAATAGCTGTGTAGTTAGGCGTTTGCGTCCACAAAAAAGGGGGGAAGAGACATGTTTCGGATTCTTCTTTGTGTCTTCGCTCAAAAGTTTCAGCGAAGTGGCTAAGAGCAGCGAGAGGGTCTTCTCGTCTGCAGTATTCTTGTCCTGCTCCTCATCACGTGCGCCAAGGAGTGACAAAAAAAAAGCATCCGAAGATTATCTCCTCACGACTTGCTGCAGGTGGATCAAATAGTCAAGGAGGCGAAGAGGTCCGCGTACACTCCTCGCATGACTGTGTTGGGTTCCCGACTGCGCATGTGTCCGTTCAAGAGCCAAATAGAGGGAGAGGGGGAGGGGAATGGAGGTCAGGGGGGGCGACGGGGGCGGAACAGAAGGGGAGGAGACGGTGGGAGTGAAGGGGACAGTGCAGAGACGGCAAACGGGGGAGGCAGCAACGGAGGTTCCTCCACAGCTTTCAAGTTGAAGGGGGAGGACGGGGCCTTCCGAGACAAGTGCAGGGCGCTCTGCAAAGGGGCGGACTCTATAGTGAAGAGCCAACAGAAGTCTAGGGGCTCTGGAAGGGGCGCGGGGTTCGATGTACAAGTGGAAGGGTGAGTAGATACAATTAATGAATTTATATCTAGCTTATGGATGTGTGGGTGTCCGTGCATACGTGTCGATGTGGATGTTAGAGGAGTTATACAGCGCATAGAAGGGCTTTCGTTTAGATATGTGGGTCTCGATTTGAAAGTTTTGTGGACTGGAGGACGCCCAGACAGACCCGTTGCAAGTCTGCTCTGCCCTCGTGTCTGCATCTGACCTGTTCTTTTGGGTTCTTGTACCTTCGGTAGTTGCCCCTCTTGTCTGCTTCTCCCTTCTCTGCACGTTAGCGTGTCGCATGCAGGGGTCGTGTCGTCTTGACTGCATCATGATATGCATGCAACTTGGCAGGGATAGGTGAAGTCCGTACGTTGTGCTTGCAGAATATCCGTGAGGCGCTCGACACAGGGGACGGCACGAGGCTCTGCCGGCACATCTGCTTCTGGTGCAGATGGGGGGGGAGAGGGTGAAGCGGGACCGATGTTCTGTCCTTACTACTTGAATCTTGCGAGGTCCAAGTTTGCACAGCGCATAGCGAGGCGTCTCCGTCCAGATGGTTGGGCTCGGTCGGGTCCGTTGTTCAGTCTGGAGACAGAGGGGGAGGAAGGGGGCGGTCATGTGTTTAAAGGAAGGAGCACAGAAGAACAGGACGATCCATCTGACGGTGAAGATAGTGATGTGGAATCGCATTCGAATAAAGAAGTTATCACAGGCTTATTTGACGTGGAAGAGTTAGTGGAGGTGTGCAAGAGACCTGTCAAGGACCCGTCTTCTTCTTCTTCTTCATCGTCTTCGTTTTCTGTGGGACGGCCGAGGCCCAGACGTGACAGGGCAGCGGCGGCAGCAGAGGTGGTGGAGGCGGCGGGTTGCTGTCCGTATTACACATCAAGGGTTCGTCGGTCTGCATGGGGGTCGCAGATGAAGGCAGGCTGAGTGCTGTTTACTGTGTGCGCATATCCATGCATTTCGGTCTCCTCTCTCTCTCTCGCTCTGTGTGTGTGTGTGTGTGTGTGTGTGTGTGTTGGGGGGGGGGGGATCGTGATCGTAGCAGTAGTAGACTTCAAGGAGTGGGCATGCGTCTACAGCCATAGATGCAGACTTGGACACAGACATTGCACCGGAGCCGGCTACACTGTCGTCCTGCCCTTCTCTGGTCTGCTCGGGTGCCTGATTCTGGCCCTGTCTCTCGTCTATGTGTGTGCATGAGTGCACGCGTGGACGCCTTTTGAACCTGATCAATCAATGATCTTTTCTGCGTGCAGGTCCTGATGGACGATGCTCAGTTGATTGTATGTCCGTATCAGTACGTTCTGGATCCTTCAGTGGCTGCGGGAGCGAAGGTGCCAATCGAGGACAGCATCGTGATCATTGATGAGGCACATAACCTCGAGGACTCCTGCAGGTAGGCAGGCAGTGAGGAACTCTTTGGCCTTTTCCGTGCCACCGATGCTTTCTTCTTGATTGTCCATGCTTTAGGTTTCCCTGCATGGCACTTGTGTGCATACAAAAAAGGCAGTTCCTTCGCCCCCCCCCCCCNTCCCGCGCGCGTGTGTGTGTTGTGTGTGTGGCGACGCTCGCTCATGCTTTGTGTTCCCCCCACTCTTTTTCTCCTGCATCAGAATTCTGCCTAAATTTGGTTGGGGCGCATGGACGCGTTTTTCTGTCTTTCTCGTCCTTCCGGTTCCCTCCCGTCTTTTTCTCACTGCGACGTGACCCTCTTTGGCTCTCCGTCAGAGAAGGAGGCTCACTGAATCTGACTCACCAGGTGCTCCATTCAGTCATGTTCCAATTAGACAAGGCAGCAGAGACTGCGAAAACCATGAACCTTTTACTGGCGGGGTCGGATGTGTCTGACGAGGAGGACCCGAGAGAGCACAGAGTGCCCATGACCATCCCAACACACCACGCTGCCAACGGCCCTGCTGCTGCTGCTGCAATCGACCCTTCGATGGTCCAAAGATTTCAGAAGGCGCTTGAACAGGAGATGGGAAGCAGAAAAGAGAAGACGGAAATCCGCTTTGTTGTGGACACAAGTGGAGAGAGAGACGAAGAAATGCCCCAAGCGTCCTCCAGCCAGGATCTCCCCGTAAGTCAGTCGGCCCCCCAGACAGCGACAGTGAAGCGAGGAAGAGAGGACGAAGATCTGGACCGTCCGGACGAGAATTTGGAAAATGGGCGTCCCCGAAAGGTGATAGTGACACCACCAGGAGTGCCGTCACGTCCCGCATCTCCGCCTGCTGCTGCTGCTGCTGCTGCTGAAATTGGAGCAGGAGTTCCGGTCGATGCAGAGGGCAGGCAAGGGAAGGGGGAAGGAGAAGACGAGGAAGAAGAAGAGGACGACATCGAGGACGACGGAGCTCCTCCACCTAGGTGAGTGAGTGAGCAGGGAGAGCCTACTGGCCGTTGTTCGGGTGGAGTGTGGGGGGGTTGGTTGGATGATTTTCTGGTTTGTCAACTCTGAATTCCTTGGGATCAATCTCTTTGCGTGACTTTAATGAGTGTCATGGGGATATCTCCGCATGAATGCATGGGAGGGAGGGGAAGACATACATGTGAGAACGAAGATCCGATTTTCTTTCCTCCACATCCAGTGTCCCCCTTTGCCCTTCTCCTCTCTGGCCCTTTTTTTGTTTTGAGTTCTCCCTGCAGCGAATTTACGCGTCGAGGAGTGAGCCGCTTGAGCGGCGGGTCCAGCCAGGCAGAGGGAGAGGGAGACGGGGCACAGAGCCAAGCGAGAGGGGGGGCAGGTCCTTCTGCTGAAACATCTGGAGGGGCAACAAACGGAGGCTCCCTGACTGTCTCGTTTGCTCCAGAGGCTCTTGAAAGCTGCGTGACGATGGCGGACGTTCTCTACTGGTTGCACGCCTGGGTGGAGGAGATTTGGTTCAAAATGTGTTCAATGAGTGGGCTGGACAGAAACGGCAGGGAAGAGACGGGATGGACACAGGCTCGGAGAGGCATGGGGGAAACAAACAGAAGGCCTCCAACTGTCAGTCAGTCAGTCAGGCAGGCAAGCAGGCAGGCAGGCAGGCAGTCAGTCAGTGCCTGAAGGAATCTTCCGCTTGTCGCCGACAGAGAGAGCTTTGGCTCTTGCACTTCCGTCTTCGTCTCCTCGTACCTTCCTTCTGTGCAGTCCCCTTTCAATACCTTTGCTTTTCTGTTTTTTTCATCTTCTTCCCCCCCCCGCCCCACCTTCCTTGTCCGTCCCTGCAGGGCGTCCAATTCCAACAGCAGTCCGCTTCTTCTTCCGATGAGAACTTGGTGGTGCGGAATTGGGGTCCTGCTTCTGCGCCTTCCTCTCCTGTTCCCTCAAGTCTCGAGTCTGTCTCTGCCGCGAAGTTCTTTGACGACTTTGGCATGACTGAAAAGTCAGTCAGTCAGTCAGTGAAGCAAGCAGTCGGGTGGTCTTGGTCAGACCGTGAATCTGTCTGTCTGTCTGTCTTTCCGTCTTTCTGTCTCTGTCTCCGGACAAAAAGAAACCCGGAGCCGCTCCTCTGGGGGGAGCTCGTTTTTTTTTTTCAAATCCATTTTTGGATGCCTAAGTATCAGACATCCGATGTCCCTCGGGTACTTTTTTTTTTTTCAAGTTTCTCCCTGTAGGATACTTCACCGGCCTCCCCCCCCCCCCC
>JAHBMJ010000582.1:0-12500 GCA_018398765.1 Chromera velia | reverse complement strand
ATTCTTGACCATGGTTGTAATGCAGGTACGGTATCCAGGCTTATCGGGCTCTGAATCAGGCCTTAGGTCGGTGCATCCGTACAGGGCGAGACTACGGGATCATCTTCCTCCTCGACGAGAGACACGCGGGGTTGTGTAGAAGAGTGAGAAACATGAGGGAGAACGGAGGGATCGAGAATATGCCAGGGGTCTCCAACGGTTCCCCCCCTATTGGAGGCTCGTCCCAAGAAGACGGAAAGCTGTCGAAATGGACTTACGAGTTCCTTGACTTGATTGAAGCGGGAGGTGATGTTTTAAGAAGGCTTAGAGAGGAAACAAACGCACATCTTACGCAAGCGGCACAGCTCAACGGCGACACGTTATAATGAGCGATCGATGCCCAAAGTGCATGCCGAAAAGAAACGAAAAAAAACTGTCGGAAATACATATTTACTATCAATTTTACTGCGGCGCTAGCTCCGACCGAGTACGTCCAATGTGACACTGATGTGACCGTGTTCTTTACGAGGTTTTCCTTTGAGTTTTTCTGTCCCAAATTTAACTATTTTTCTTTTAAATAGGATAAAATAAGATGAGACGTATACGATTTATGTTTTCGATGCCGTTTGCGGTTGATCCAGTGCCTATGGAAAATAAAATTAGGTTTGAATGATAATCATAAAAGAACCTGTTCACAAAATCAATTATTAGGCTTCAATATGTATATATTCTACACTAGTCAATAAATAGTAGTCATACAGGGGCTGTATGGCCCCGCTGGTTTTCAATGACTTTGCATGCGCCGTTCAATATCATTTTTGATGTTAGAGATTCGATCTCACAGTAACAATGCTCGCTATTGTGCACTTGTATGCATTTATATGCGTTTATATGTACTTGTATAATATTACATAATATATATCTTACATACCAGCCGTTGCCAAGCCTGTTAGTCTAAGTTAGTTAAAAAATGTCTAATTCAAAGTGATGAAGTTTACTCATTGATGTTTTACCGATTCTGACAGTATTACAAAAAGTTGTAAATGTTGATGTTTAATTAGAGGTTTTATGTAGTTTTACTGAGGAAATTCATTCCCTACAATACTGTTTCATAGCTTAGAAAGTCTTACATGATGCAAATCCACATTTATCATAGCCAGATCTAGTACGATCTAGCCTAATCGCATCCAAGGCCGAGGTTTTGTCTGACGATGCCGTGTTTTCCAGAATTGGAATGGTTTTTCAGACGCTTTCAAGTCGCTTTCCTCCTCTTTCAACGCCGGTATAGCTCAGTGGTAGAGCGTGTACTTTCATCGATGTGACACTGCATGACCTACAGTATCTGCTGGCCAAAACGGCCATCGATCCTACAAGGTCCCGGGTTCGAATCCCGGTGCCGGCACTTTTTATTCATTGTTCCTTACAGTGCCCTTACATCACTCGGTCGCGTTCAGTCGATATCGATCAGTCGATCACATCGACGGGCCAATTGATCCATCGACTTGACATGACGCGAATTGGAAGACCATTAAATACGTCAGACGACATCGAAGATGACGTCGAAGCAAGGACCTGTCATGAATCAGGGATGGTCTACCATACAGTGAGACAATAACCAATCCGTGACCGCGACAGTGCAAGTTGTGCATCAGATCGCTTTCCCTGTGATGGCCGTCTGTCTCAAAGACCCTGTCTCTTCGCCTTTGTATGCTGGTTCCTTTGCTGGGTGCAAAGTCCATAAAGGGACTTGAAAAAAGTCTTTTGCTATGAACACAGAAAGAGCATCGGAAAGGAGGGATGTTGTGGGAGGTTGTGGAGGTGTAGACGGTATTTTCCCTGACTTTGTGTTGGTGGGAGAAAAGTTTGGACCTCTTCGATCGGCAGTGACTCGGATCGTTGGGGCCAAATCGCTTTTCGACAGAGTTGTCTTAAAGGCAAAAGACGCTCTCCCTGTTGAAGTGGATGTCGAGCAGCTGCGTTCCAAACAGTATTTGAAGTGGTATGAGAAGGAAGGAGGGAAAGGCATTGAGTTGAGAGCGCAGAAGGTGGAGGTTGAAAGATTCCGTCTCACGCCGAAGATAGACAGAGAAGGTCTTGAGCTCGAGGTGCAACGGGAAGAGGAATCCAATACCAACGACCATCAGACCGCAGAGAAAATTGCGAAGATGTCGTTCAGTTTTCAGATGGTGTGCCAGCAACTGACGGACGCAGTGAGAGATTTTGGGAAAGAGATAGAGCTGTTCCAAGGGAAGTACAAGGCAAATCAGGATACAAGTCGATCCCGCATGGTCTTTCTGATTGAGGATTTGATGCTTGCGAAGGGATTTTTCTCTTCGGTCATGTGGTTCTTCTGTGCGAAGAACGTGACGCCTGTCTGTATCCGTCATCTCTGGTTGGACACGGACATCCTCAGCATTGAATTCTGGTTCAATCAGTGTGGAGCATTTGTGTTGGAGAGCCTTCTGCAGTGGTGGCCGCGCTTTCGCAAACATATGTGGAAGCGCACAGACTTTGTCTGGGCGCTGAAATCTTACATGATTCTATCACGGAGAGAGAGCATCATCAGGGCGGAAAAAGGAAAGCAGTTGAGCGTACGGGCAGGGCTTCACCGGGGCCATGGTCTCTTTCCTTTCCGCGTTGACAGCAGACTGCGACGGGAAGCTGTCCGAAGGATGTGCCGGGCTGTGCCTTGTTCCCCGAGAGTATGTGCAGGCACTGAATGCGTGCGCCTTTCCAAGCGCTTCCAAGGAAGAGAACAAGGCTGTGGACTTCTCACCGTTCTTTCGTTCGATGTATTCATACATCTGCTCTGATCAACATGGGGCTTCGGAATCAGTTAGAACCTCCGTTAAGTCCCGCCTCACTGCTTTAAACACCACTATGTTGTTTTATTATATTTTCGGGATGTCTGAGGCGGTGAAAAGAGCAGAGAGATGCGCGTTCGCCTCTCCTGAAGAGGCGCGGGTCGCTCTGTCACTCTTCAAGGATGCCATCGAGATGCCCCTCTCAACCCCGGACAGTTTTGACTTTATTATCACCATGAAAACAGTCGAAATGAGCTTCCAGAATCCTGCGGTCATCAGAGCATCGAAACAGACAGGCAGAGGGTGTTGCAAGCCTTGCTGAGAATTCAGACTGCTTAGAATGATTTACTTCAGCGGCTCGAAAAAGAAGTTCAGCAGTCAGGGTCGGGTGGGAGAAATCAGGAGTTTTTGGAAGAGGAGGAGCATTCCCGTCTCCACAGGTTCCTTTCTCTTCTCCTTCTGCAGCTTTAAAGAAACTCATCCCGAAGAGCCCGCAACCGAACTCCCGCAATTCTCCTCTCTTCTCTGTCTGCACTCGCACATGTAGAGTGTGGACAGCAGCAGGGAGGAAAGGGACAGGGGAGCGTGAGACAGACCGTCACGGCTCCACCAGACTCAGCAGAAGAAGAGAAAGAAAATGCTCCCCCAAAGCCCCAAGCACTTTCCCTCTGTGTGGCTCCCCAAGTCGCCAATCCTTCCCCCCTTCCCATACCCTCTGAGGCTGAGGAGGGGACGGAAGCAGAGAAGACGGAGGGGTTGAGAGAGCAGGAGGAGCAGGGCACGACAACCAAGAATCTAGAGAAGCAGAGCCAGAAGGAGAAGGAGACAAGGAAGGAGGAGAGAGAGGCAGGGACAGAGAAGACGACATTCTTCCCTCTGAAGTCTAAGGAGGAGTTGAAACGTCTCTCCCTGTCTCTTTGTGACAACTGCGGCACCAAGACCACCAAAATGAAAAGCTGCGCAGGGTGCAAGCTCACTTACTACTGCTCCTGACAGTGTCAGAAAGAGTACTGGGGTCCTGCGTCCTCAGTCAAGCGCAAAGGCAGCAGCTGTTCACCACGAGCAGTGTTTGAGGGCAGTGCAGCAACCCTCAGGGAGACGTGTGGTTTCGAAGCTTCCCACCAGCTCTGCTGCTCTCTCCTGCAGGAACGAGTCCTCTCAGTCGTCCTCTCCGAACACTTCCCTGAGTCCGACCCCCCCGATCCCAGAGAAGCACCGGCCGTGGAGTCTCGCTCTAAGTCCCACCCCAGGCAGTGGGTGCAGATGCCGGTTGGTCTGTCCCATTGGCACCTGCAGCAGGGGCTTCTACGGACTCCGAGCCTGCGACGGTGACCTTGACTCTCACAGTCACACGGTTTCATAATTGAGAATGTCAGACTGTGCATGTCTGTGGGGAGAAGGGCAAAAGACAGAGGTTCTGGTGGGAAGGCTAATTGACGACAGAGAACATGGTATGAATTCAAATTCAGTGTATGCGGGGGGGTGGGCTTGTGCAATATGCAGAGACATGGAGGTCTTTTTTGACGTTCCTTCTGCATAAGTACAGGATGGAATAGTAATTCATGCAGAGGTCTTTTTCTAGGGTCTTTTTGCAAATCTGCAGATAGATCTGTTCTAATCTGTTCCCTATACAGAGCTTTTGCTGGTCACTATACTTAGATCAACAAAATTAAACCATGCTGTAAAATAATCTAGCTAGCTATCCAGTAAGAATCATGCAACTGGTTTTTTTGGTAGCATAACATTGTATGGTATTGATGTTCCGGATTTTCCCTACAGTCCACTGCCGACAATTATAATTATTAATATAACTAGTTATCACTAGTTAGTGTTTCTAGTAGTGTTTAAGAATCAAATTAAGATATTGACTGTATTCGTTATCATAACAGTTACACAAATTTTTTTTACTATACTAGCTACCACTTACTAATAGTAAATTCCAGACTAAATTTTCTATTAATAAATCCTAGAATAAATGTTATAGGATGATGAATTAGCCATTAAATTAGAGTTGCGAAGCGTTCTAGTCCTTGTTGATTAGTATATACTAGCGTTTCTAATGAACCACCAGGTGAATTGCTGCTTTGTTAATTTTAGTTTAGCTATTTGCCGCCGGTGTCAGGCATATTGAGCAGTAAAAGCATGAGTGGAAAAAGAATTAATGAAAAGGACTAAGTCGATATAAGTCGATCTTCAAGTTGTCAGCATACAACTCTTACCATAAGTCTTTCTTGCACACTCTTAAAGTGGATGCTCCGAGTCCGTAACCGCTTGCGACCCTGTCGATAGTTGTACGTGCCCGTGTATCAGAGAGACTTTAGGAGAGCTAGAGCCCGTCTCTTTCCTTAGAGGTCTCTCCGAGCACCGGCTTAAGACCATCGCCATTCTGGCAATGACTCGGCAGCTGCTTGGGCTCACGCGCATTGATGCCTACACAGTCTTGGAAAGGTGCACGATGACGCCTGTGCAAACAGACGTCTTCAAATTTGCAGTCTCTACAGTTTCTGAGGGATCAACCTTGCTCACAAATTCCCTTGCCTCTACAATCTTTACAAGCAGAGCGATAACGCCCATGCTCACAAATTCCCTTGCCTCTAGAATCTTTACAATCAAAGCGATAGCACCTATGCTCACAAATTCCCTTACCTCTACAATCTTTACAATCAAAGCGATAGCGCCCATGCTCACAAATTCCCTTGCCCCCACAATCTTTACAATAAAAGCGATAGCGCCCGTGCTCACAAAATCCCTTGCCCCCGCACTCTTTGCAACTAGCGCGTCGCCGCCCATGCATGCAGCCGTTTTATCCTTTGCATTCCGGGCACTTATAACGACCCACTCCATGCCCACAGAGTTGGCGTCCCCAGTTATCTTGGGGGGCAGTCTCTGTTCCCCCTCCCACCTGTTTGGGACTCCCCGCGCTTCCCTGAGTGAGACTGACGGAGGAGGTGCCCAGGCGTGACTGCTGAGTCTGGCGGGATGACTGCTGAGAATCACCTCCCCCGCCTGAAGCTAAGGCAGAGATGGAAGTTCTTTTTGGTTGTCGTTTCAACGCCCCACCCACACAGGGAGGCTCGACATGATCCACACTTCTCGGCTGAGCCTCTTGCAGGGTCTGTATGCATGTGCGTCCTGCAGCAGGGTGTGATGGCGTCACAATCCCAGCAGGAGCAGGGATCCGAGTTGACGTCGGATAGGAAGCTGAGTCTTTTCTTTTCTCACCCCCTGCCCTAAGTTTCAAGATCTCTTGAGGAGTTGCCTCACGAAGGTGCACACAGTTTCTCTGAAGGTCAATGTGCACCCCAAGCTCGCGGGCTTAAACCAAATTTTCAACTTTTGCGCTGCACTCGATACAGTGGAGAGCAAGCACTCATGGCTGCAAACGTAGTTGCTCCCGCATAAAAACTTACAATCAGAGCGCCGCGTTCCGTGCCTACAGAATGCCTTGCCCCCATACTCCCTGCAATAATATCGCTGACGCCCATGCTCGCAGAAGGCAGGGCCCCCGCACTCCTTGCAATAATGTCGGCAACGCCCGTACTCGCAGAAGGAAGAGCCCCCACACTCTTTGCATTGGTTTCGCTGACGCCCATGCTCGCAGAATGCAGAGCCCCCGCACTCCTTGCAATAATATCGGCGACGCCCGTGCTCGTAGAAGGAAGAGCCCCCACACTCCTTGCATTGGTTTTGCTAACGCCCATGCTTGCAGAAGGCAGAGCCCCCACACTCCTTGCATTGGTGTCGCTGACGCTCATGCTCGCAGAAGGCAGAGCCCCCACACTCCTTGCATTGGTTTCGCTGGCGCATATGTTCACAGAGACGACTGCCCCACTTGTCTTGCAAAACTTCGTTTTCTTCTCTCCCCCCTCTTTTTTCAGGCAGCCCGGAGGCTTTGCTCAGAGAATTCTGCCCTGAGTTTGGCTTTGTGCTTTCTAAGGCGGGATGTGGCTGCATGTGTGTCTCTTTTGACTCCGACTGGCCCGCAGACCCCGTCGACCCCCCCCTCACGTGCATCCCCCCCTTTGATATTCTCATTTGAGATCCTGTCTCGCCCTCAAAGGCATACTCTCTCGTTCTCTTTTCCTCCTTTCCACTGTCAATTCTCCCTTCCTCCACCCCCGGCTCACACCCACCTGCTTCACTGGAGACAAACAGAGGGGTCGTATCTTTCCGTCTCTTTTTCACATTCTCTCTTTCGGTGTCCGTCTTTCTCACTAAATCAAACACGGGCGCAGAAACAACAGAATCAAAAGCAGCGGCAGCTCGAACAAAACTGCTTCTTTGAAATTCTCCGTCCTCTTGCTTGATTCCTTCCTCTTGCTTGATTGAGAAAGTTGGGGACTCTCTGGCTCTAGGAAGGAAATCCACAATGTTTCGACTCCCATCCTCCCCCTCACACCCCTCTTCCATCTTCACTGTCCTCCTATAAAAACCGGAATGCCCCCCTTTCCCCAACCCACTCTCCACCTCTTTGGAACAGGCAAACTGAGCCTCCTCTTCCCGTGTGCGAAAAGACCCGTCAGACATGTCTGCGCAAAAGGTAGTGACAGTGCCCCCCCATCAGCGTACCGTCCCCAACAGCCTGACCCTTAGAGAGAGAGCGATCCCCTCCCCCAGTCCCTCTAAACAGAGGACCCCTGAAACAAAAAGAGGCAGACAGCCCCTCTATACCCGTCCTATACGATTCAGGAGACGCCCTCTTCTTCCTGAAAGGAGACAGAGGAAATCACACAAAGAAGTGTGCAGGAAAGGAAAATCAAGGAAGGAAGACAATTGACACAAACAGAGAGAAGGGCAGTCGAGGTCAAATGAGGGGTCCGTACACGTGCACAAAAAAAAAAAAAAACAGGGGAAGGAAACAAGAGCAGGAAGGAGAATCTAATATAAGACAAACACGCTCATTTCAAGCTAGTTGGATGTCAGGCTTCCAAGAAACATGAGCCAGGCTTTTGGTCTCGCTGCGTTCCGCTGGAAAAAAAAAAACTAACACTCAGAAAACGTAAGGACCTCGCCCCCTACAGGCATCCAGACAGCTTCCGCACCCCAATTTCTGGCCGCTCTCACGGCTACTTCTTCTCGTCTTTTTCTCACTTCTCTGGCGGTCTTTCTTTTCTTTGAACATGCATAAATTCCTTTTCTATTTATCCAAAGGTCTCACTGTCTCTCGCTTTCAAGTACTCATCTCTCTCTCCAATGAATCGTGTATAAGGATTTGCCTCTCCCCGCCATACCTCGATCCCCCCTGCAATTTTTTTCTGACAGTACAGTAGGACAAAAGGCGGCTGCAGTCGGGTAAAAGGCGATGAAAGCGCACAGCCAAGAGAGATAGCAGTTGAAGGGGTGGAAGGACATTTGTTTGCCAGGGAGCCTGTCCCGGGGGTTGAAAGCTGACGGGGTGAGGCTGCTTAGTTGAGACGAGATCGAGAAGGTACATGCGCAACTTGAAGGATTCATTGAGTTGAGGGAAGCGTCAGGGAATGGGATGCTCCGATCAAATTTGTTGGGCCAATTAAGCCGTCGTCTTGTAGCCATTCGGGGCTCCCTTTCTAGCGGACAATGTACAGTTCTCTCTTTGTTCCTTCCTGTGTTTCTTCCCCCACCCTTTCCTTTTGCAATTTTGCTTTTTCTGTTCCGTGCTGTTGCTGTGTTGTTCTGCTACTCGTTTTTGCTTCTTGTTCCCCACATTTATGCATCTGTCTCACTGGCAGCGCATAAGCCGACCGTTTTTGGCTTTATGCCTTTCTTTCCAATAAACTGACTGTCTGTGTCTGCAAGAGACGGGAGAAGAGGAAGATGTCGGATTTCTATACTGTCCCGCATCGGAGACGCCCCCTGAGTGCGACGCCTTGTGCTGGGGGTCAACCTGCTACCTCACAGAGGGCCCCCAACCAGTGGAAGTTCTGCCGGCCTCTAGCACCTCCCCGAGTCTGCTTCCATCGATTTCTATATCTGTGGTGCTGAGCCCTTTTTTTTGTACGCACACGCATACATACATACGGTAAGAGGTCCTTTAAGAAAAAAAAATGCAAGAATGAAAGGTATCACAGACGGAAAAAACCAGAGTCGCAACAGGAGTGAGCAAAAAAGGCTTCGTATAGCATAAAGAGGTGTGGGATGGAATGAGTGACCGAGAGCTTTCTGCTGGCACCCCTTAATGTAAAGTGCTTTCTGCTACATTTTTCATTCTAGGAGCCTTGTTCTCTCTTGCCGAGCAGGCAAAAATCTGCAGCGACCGCTGGTGTCGGGAAGATCTGGACAGAGACAGACCTAGATCATAAATGGACATGCAGACCCGATCGATCCCTGTATATCCCGAAAGCGGTGCTTACTTCAAAAATCACTCGGTCTCCAAGAGAGAAATGTGCATCACCCGGCGTCTAGCTCTTTTCGGTTCTCTTTCTGTACAATGCTGAAGATCTTACACAAGATTCAGAAGGAGAAGGCAACCTTCAAGAAAGTAGAGATGGACTCGTTCTTGAGCAGCAGACCGGCGGCACAATCCAGCAAAGGAAAAAACATGCAGGCATCTGCTTTGTGTTTCCCAGGGAAGGCAGTGAATTCTGCGGTAGTCATCGATAAGCATTGAATGTCCAGGAAGCTTGACACTCCGCATACACTGTGCCAGTGTGGAGTGGTGCATAAATGGTGCATGACATCTGACAAATGTATATATGTGATCTGATGCACGCAATTAAGTGTGCGAATGGCGGTGCGAACGGCGATGTGCGAACAACCCCGGAGAGCCTAAAAAACAAAAAAATGACACTTTTAGAGTATTGCATGGTTGAAGGTTCTTACTTGGTTCGAGCTTAAAAACTATACGTCTCCACCCCTAGGTTCTTAGGTTCCTAGAACCTAGGTTCTAGCCTTCTCAGTCTGATCCTCCAAGAACCCCAAAGAACCCGTCCAAAACCAGTTATGAAACATTGAACACGATGAAAATATTCAAAAGTTTGTCCACTAATCCGACTGCCAGTAGAAAACGTTGAAAAAGAACTATAAGAGGTAAAAGGACAAAGAGGGTTCTACATAGTAAAGATTAAAAAAGGAAAAAGAGGTTTCCAAGACTTATCAAGACTCCAACAAGAAATCTGTTTGTGCCTGCATATAATAGTTGCTTGTGTTATAACAGTTTTCTTCTTTGGTTTTTATGCTCTCTTTTTCTCTTGTTCTTAATTTTTGCAGCTTGTGCATAAAGACGTTTTGAAGGAGTCACGCCTATTGCAGTTGCTAGCGTAATCCCCTAGGTAGTCGCATATAGATCCTAAAGATAAACAGAACATGAAGGGGGCACGCCAGGTTACACACCCAGAGCTAGGTATATCACTTAAAAAAAAATATGATAAAATATAGAGCAGAAAGAGCTAGCGCTCTAGACATGATCGACATGAAGATCTACTTCTTACGCGAAACCTCTGGCAGTTGCCCAGAGTAGTCTTTGTCTACTTTTGTGTCTTGCATTGACCACGAATGCATGACCGTCAATTTGAATTGCCTCAAACATGCTTTTACATGCATGCATTTTATTTCTGCACGTTTGCAAATATTCGCGCACGCATTGCGCCGTTCTGCACGTTTATAAATATTCGCGCGCGCATTGCGCCGTTCTGATTCACCCCCTGAGCAGGTGAGCAAGTAAATCTGTTAATAGATCACAGGCTTGATCGATACTGTATGAATCGAGCGAAACTGCGAGTTGTTTCATTTGTAGATTGATTCCGTGAACCAGATGGGTTTGTACAGACAATTTGCCGGCTGTGCACGTCTTATGATCCACTGCATACGCACCCCCCACTTCTGAATCTGCTGAAGGACATAATCAAGCATCTCCTGATACTCGGTGTCTGTGTTCAAAATCCCTGATCTGACCCAATCATGTAGTGCCCCGTTGTCGACAAAGATCGAAATGATCGGATCTCTCCCCCACAACTTTCGAATGAATCGTGCACACCTTGGAATGCGTTTGATCAGACGACAGACGGCAATCAACTCACCAATTGATGACGAGCTATGCTTGCTTTTATCCTTAGAAAGGTCCCACGAGATGACATTCTTGGGCCCATCTCGTTCTAGGTCCCACGACTCATCATTGAGCATCATCATGTCTCCCTGCCTGCCTTCGTACTTCGGGCGGTTCCACATGGCATCGGAACAGCCGGCAAGATGGAGTTCTCTTCCTTTCAAGCCATGAAAGACAAGGGGCTCTCTGTGGGTTTTCAACCCGTGTATGGCTGTCTTGACTGCTGAGAGATGGCGGGCGGTAGGTTTGGTGGTTGCTTTACTGAGGAGGGAAAACCAGAGTGCTCTCCTCCAGTTGAGACGAACAGCCCACCCCAACATACCATTTGCCTCCTGATAGATCCTCTGTAGGGACATGTCCACATCTTACTCCTCGGTTAGAGCGACGTCTTTTTCGGACAAGGATTTCTTCAGTTTCCCCGGGATTGCATCGACATCAATGCCTTCGAGGTAACTCTCGGACGTGAGTTCGAAGGTGTATGCATCGGGACGGTACATATTCATCCCAATGTACTTTGCCTTGGACCCCACATTCACTTTTGTTCAGGAACCGATCTTGAATCTCTCCCCCAACACATCGAACGCCTCCTCCGTTCTCTCCCCTGCCCTGAAAATGTCGTCCATATGCGTAGCTTGCACGTCCTGTACGGGTTTGTCTTCCACCTTCCTTCTGACTGTGATTGACTGCTCAACAGGAACAAACCCCAGCTCCTCCTGCCCCCTCCTCAATTCCTTCCCCCACAGTGCAGGTGCTGCAGGGGTGCCGTAGAGGGCATTGCTAAGTTCGTAGATCTGACCTGGGACCACTCTCTCTGCCTCTTTCCTTATCTCTCCCCACTCGGCATCGCTGTACTCAGTGAGAAAAGAAGGCTTCTGTGCAAGCATGGTGGGAATGCTCTTCGGGATGCGCACCCCCACGCGCTCTATATGGTCATCGGAGGACTGGAGGAATGCATTCTTGATATCTACCAACTCCACCTCAAACCCCCGAGTGGCAACATACAGGAGGGTGAGAAGAAAGCAGTCGTAGTTGGAAATGCCACTGAATGTGTCCACCTTCCTCAGGTCATCGTACCCTGCGACATAAATACGCGTCTTCTTCTTTCTCCCCCCGGGTCCCTTCCTCAAATCTTCTTTGTGGTTTCTGGCAAAACCCATGTTGAGCACGGCAGCGAGCTCAAGGTGTGAGCAGCGCTTTTCGATCGTCTTCATGTGAAGGATGGCTGCCCACTCTTTGACGTCAGCCTCCCAAAATTCCCCTCTCACAATCTCCTCTCTGCTGGCAGGAAGCATGGTTGCTCCCTTTTGGAAGCTAGCCAGAGCGAGAAACGGAGCGTCTCCCCCAAATTCCTCTGAGTATCTACGGACGTCAGAGTCCCACTGCAGCATGCGGCGGCTGTATGGGATCTTTGTGGGAGGAGACGGACGATTGGATTGCGTTTGAGGCAAGGTAGGCTGCCCCTGCTTTGCGATCAGCATGGCACCACCTTCCTCTTGAACCTGCCCTTCCTCTGCTTTCATCTCCAAAGCTCTGTCTCCGAACAGTTCCTCCTTCACTCTCCCCCACTCCTCTTCTTCTTGATTCACCCCCGACGGCTGAGCAGCCGCGTCTGCAGAGGCGGATGGAGGGACGACCGCAGGCACGGCCTCGGGAGAGGCAACGGGAGACACGGCTGCGTTGGCCGTCTCCGGAGCAGA